>APFE030544271.1:127283-147108 GCA_000404065.3 Pinus taeda
TCTCCACCATTATCTGTCCTCAGCACCTTTATCTTCTTCTCTGTCTGATTTTCCACCAGAGCCTTAAATTCTTTAAACCTGTCAAAGACTTCAAATTTCTTCTTAAGGAAATATATCCATGTATTCCTTGAGAAGTCATCTATAAATGATACATAGTACACAGACTTACCCAGTGATGGAACTTTCACAAGTCCAAGCACATCACTGTGTACAAGCTCTAATATTTGTTTCGTCCTCTTACCACCAGAGGGGAAACTCACCCGATTCTGCTTCCCATATACACAATCTTCACAAAAATCAAAATCCAAAGAGCTATTACTCATACCTTCTACCATACCTTTACCATGAAGTATTTGAAGGCCCTTCTCTTCAATATGTCCAAGCCTTTGATGCCACAGCATGGTCTTCTCTCCAGAGACCGCTAGATTTTCTACTCCACTTTCAGGAACCACAGAATTGTTGCACCCATCAACAACAGTGTTACCTTGTAGCTTCTACAGATTTCCAATTAGAACTCCCCGCATTAATACCAGTGCTGCCCAAACCATCTTGCAGGTATCCTTCTCGAACATTATTTTTACACCTGCATCATCCAGCTTCCTTATAGAAATAACATTTCTGGCTAATACAGGAATATGGAAAACACCGAAAGTCTTCTAACCCTTCCAACTTGCAACTTCAACTTTACTTTTCTGCGACCAACGATTCTATTCTTCCTGTCATCCCCCAAGAAGACATCACCACCATCATATTTCTCATACTCACAGAACCACTCTTTATGGGGACTGAAGTGAAAGGATGCACCTAAGTCAATCAACCATGCCTCGTGATCTACATGTGTACTTGAAGAAGCCAAGTACACATGCCCACCTTCATCTAAGGTGGTTTTCACCTCTGCAGAAGGAGCATCATCAGATCCCTTTCCTTTATCAGGAGCTTTAGATTTACAATCCATTTTCTAGTGCCCTTCCTTTCCGCATTTCCATCACACCACCTTTACTGCTTTTCCTAGAGATTTAGATCTCCCTCTAGATTTAGACCTCCCACTCGATGACTTATTTTTATTTCTGTTCTAGGACAATCCTCATACAAACAAGGCATCACCATTCTGGCTCTCCATATTTCTCTGTCTCATTTCCTCTGTCAGCAAGGATGAGACTATTTCATCAAACTGAAAGGCAGTTGCATTGCTACCTATTGCAATAACCAGACTATCCCACAAATCTGTTAGAGAACACAACAAACTGATGCACTTCTCTTCATCTGAAATTTTGACATCAACAGACGATAACTGACTTACCACAGTATTAAACGCATTTAGATGCTCTGTCACCGAGTCTCCATCTTTCATCCTCAGGTTATACAGATTTTTCCGTAGGAACAGTTTATTCACTAGAGACTTAGATTTGTACAAAGTCCCTAACTTGTCCCACAAAGCCTTTGTCGTAGCTTCCCCTGATACATTCAGCAATACTGAATCTAAGACACACAATCATATTGTGCTCTTTTCCTTACGATCCAACTTCTTCCATTCTTCATCAGAAACTCTCGTTGGTTTAGTACCCAGATCTACCATGATCCACTGATCTTTATCCACCAACAGATCCTCCATCTTTAGTTTCCACAACTCAAAACTCTGACCATTAAATTTCTCGATCTCTATCTTTCCACTGCTCGCGATCTTCTTTCACCACCAAAATTGATCCCGCAGATCTCCCACTGAACAGGGTCTACCACAGGCCCGAGTGAAACCCCTTAACAACAAAGGCATCCCCTTGAAGCCAAAATGGCTCTGATACTAAATGTAGGTTTTAACCCCATACAGAAATTACCTGCATATGAATTCTAAAACACATAAAATAAACAATGCGAGAGCATAACACATAAAACACATATACACGGATATTTTCCCCTGGATCCCAAAACTGGGACTACCAGCTTGATTTTTCATTATTTTCCTTTCAATGTTACAATACATATTTATACATGCCGAAGAATCCAATACCATGGACCGAAAACCATCGCATCCAAAACCATGTGCGAAAAACATGCACAAAACCATAGGTAGGTCCACCGAATCTAATATAGGGTCCAAAACCAAAATTTTCCGAGGCGATGCCCCAGAACCCATAGCATGGGGTTACCTGCACCCCTCAAACACCCTGTGACTCCCCCCACTACGCAATCGGTGCAACGAAGGAGGGGCTCTGCCCCCCTTCTAACCCCCCGGTTAACTACGTGGGCTAGTCATGGAAAGAATATAGCACAACCCAACATAGAGCAGAAAATTATTTTTATCATATCTTGAAAACCATGCATCCATTTTCCAATTTGTTCAAACGGTGTTGAATATGGATAATAGTAACATGCTCAAGCAATTTCAACAAATTTCAATGCATAGTTTTCGAGAAATCGACCTCTATCACCTACAGTCATTTTTTAATTTTATCGATATTCGTACATCCATTTGAAAATTTATTTCATGGAGAGATGCACTTGGATTATGGTAACATGCCCAATAAATTTCAAAAAATTATAGTGCACGGTTTCCAAGAAATCGACCTTCATTAACTTCAGTCATTTTTAATTTTTCTCGAGATTCGTGCATCCATTCGCCAAAAAACAATTATGGGGAGGTTCATAAGGATGATGGAAACATGGTCAGAAAATTTCAGGTCAATCCATTCTATCGTTTGATAGATATGGACAAAACACGGTTGCTACAGGGTTTCCTGCAATACTACAGGAGTCCTAGTTTACTACAGGAAACAGGTTGAAAGCTATGGGAAGGTACAGAAGGTGAAATAAAGTGTGGGAAGGTGAAAATCACCCATGGCCAAGCCCAACACTCCAAGAAGGTCTGATTTGACTAAGGTAGCTTGTCCATGATAACTCGTAGACAAAAGTTTAGAATCACCAACCTATGAAAACCTATGCAGAAGCAAACAAAGAAACTTATCACCTCTAGAAAACCATGGCTCAATCATCAACTCACCAGCATCATGCATGCCTCTCCAACAACCATCAGGTAGGTACAGGCATGCAATATTCTTGACCTCTTATCTTCAGCATATTATAGTTATAAATTTGTATACAATGAATGAGAGATGAAATTTTATAAGCTAAGGAAAGGTCATCGGTCTCAGTTGCCTTCAACTAGTTAATTGCAGCCCACTCCTTCACTCACGCAATGTGGAAAAACCAAATTAGGAAGGGTGATTATTTCGAGGAATTAGGACAACAGTTAAAAGTATAAATTTATGCAAAGGCCAACTCAACACAGTGCTCCAAGCCCTCCATCCATTTAATATCCACTATCTATCCATCATTTGCCCATCCCATTTCATAATAAAAAAAATTAATATTTTTCAAGAACAAAACATACACTCTGTCTCACCCTGAAAATTTCTTGAAAAAACACATAGAGCACATCCTATCCATTTTCACACAGCTACACTACCCCTCTCAGCCCTAGCATCATCCTCCAAACCCTCTACATCATTTCTCATCACTCCCATACAATCATAAGACCCTGAAAGAGGAGGAATGACTGCTATAGGAAGGAAAAATGTTGCTACAAGAAGGAACAAAGGAAAAAAAATTGTGCTAAAACCCAAAATGGAAGTGCCTAAGAAAGACCTAATCAAAATAGAGAACTCCAAGGCCATTAGGCAATCATCTAGTCCACAAAATATAAGAAGGCAACAAAAGAAAAGAAGGCATTCACCATCAAAATAGAACTCAAACTACAATGATAAAAAGATGGTTTTCCAAGAGGTCTCTAATCTCATTCTAGATTTTGTCCAAGGCCTAAAATATGTTATAGAAATGGGAGAAAGGCATGGAAATAAAGTTGAGGGCCTACCCTAGGCTCAGACTATCATTTCTGCTCAAAACATGTTTAAACAGGGTTTCCTATAGTACTATAGGAACTGCTACAGGGTTTCATGTAGTACTATAGGAACCGCTACAGAATTTCATCTAGTTAGTACAAGAATTACTACAGGATGTCCTAGTTCTCATGTAAAGGTGTTTTGAAGATTTTGTTGGCATTATGAGATAAGTGTTGTCCTTGATGGCAAACCACACAGATGACAAATCACAGTGCAGGAGGTCAGCAGCAAGGAATTGATGATCAGTCTACAAGAATGAAGTCATGATTATATATACGCAGGTTCATTGTGACAAATCCGCGTATACACGCGGGTTAGACATTACCAAGTCGCGTGTGCGTATGCACGCACTTTCATGTGAGGAAAAGTGTGTATATGTTGGATAAATTACCTTTGGTCCGTGGCAGTTAGTCCTTGGTACTTGAACCTATGGTTTTGGACCATGGTACCTCGTCAGATGTGTAGATCCCTAGTATTGGGTGCATGGTATTGGTTTGTTATGGTTTTGGACCATGGTATTGAGCAAGGCCTAAGACTATAAAAGGAGAAGAAGATCATTAGGCGAGTGAGTGAGAAAGCCTTGAATATCTGATGAAGGATGAGATCCAGTATGCAGGTTATGGGTTGCTTGATCTAAGCTAAGGAGGGATCTCACAAGTTTATGGAGAAAAAGATCTAAGGATAGATCGGGATCAAATGGTTTGAAATGAACTATCTCTATATGGTTGATTATGCTTGTTCTAGATTTGGATACTGACGCATGTAATGTTCTGAACTGGGTATAACTTAAGTTTGAGATAGCTGCAAGTCTTGATTGAATATTTATAGATATGTACGCGGGTCGGCTTTGGTAAAAGCGTGTATGTACGCGGGTTTGGTTTGTCCAAATAGCGTACACCATTTAAGCTGTGATTTTGATGATACAGTTGGTTCTGAATATTGCTGCAGAGTTCAGTGTTCTGCTCTGTGTTCTGGTGACTGTTTTTGTTGACAGGGTTTCAGTATTGGGTGTTGATTTTGCTAAGTGATTGTGTGCTTCAATGATATTTATGGGGCCAGTATGAAAATTGGATGAAACGTGGCCTTTAGATTATAGTGTTGTGTTTCAGTGTATCCAGTCTGAAAATTGATGAAACGTGGTACCTGGAGGAAGGAAGAGAAGGTTGTAGCCTTCTGTAGGCCAGCACCTACGTACTAGTATCTTGGCTAGTGCAGAGCTAGAGGGGTTGAGCTCCCTCCAGGAGAGACTGGAAAACAAGAGAGAGTTGTAGCTCTCTGCAGGTTGCAGCCTGCGTACTGGTAAAGGACTGCACCAGTACATTGTAAAAGAAGTTTCTTATTAAAGGAAGATAGAAACAAAGTGCAGCAGGTGGTTTTCACCCACATTGGGTTTCCACCTTATATCATGGTTTCATGTGTGCTTCTTGTGTGTGATGATCTGTTCTGTTTACTGTTCATATGGTCAATGAAGTACTGATGCATTATCTAAAGATCAACATGTAATGGATTATCTGAATCATAAATAATCTGGATATACGCTAGTTTATTTAGACACAGTCGCGTATACACGCGGGATCGCTTAACTGAAGTAGCGTATATGTATCTAGGTATGGAAATGAAAAAATTTTACTGATCTGATAATACTGATTCACCCCTCCCCCCTCTCAGTATTATTTCCAACAATTGGTATCAGAGCAGGTCCTTTGGTAGAAGCTTGATCGCTTGAAGGAGATCCGTGGAACAATGGGAAAGAAGCTTAAAAAGAAAGCACCGAAGAAGAAGAAGACATCTCAGAAGAGCTATGACAGTGGGAGAATTGGTTGGGGATTAGGCATAAGAAGCTCTTCAGATTCAGAATCAAATGAAGATGAACTATCAGGTGATGAATTTGCTATCTCTGATGTCCAGCTATCTTTCCAATGAAAAAGATATTGATAGCGAAACAACTGAACTTGCTCTTATGTGAACAGAGATATGCAATAGAGGCGATTTAAAGGCTGACAGACAAAATTAGAGATCAAAGATCTATGAACAAAAGGGAATCGACTCCAAAGAGGAAGCTACCAAATTGAAAGCCAATCTAGAGTTATTCAAGGCCAAATATCTAAATTGTAAAAGACCAACAAGAGGAAGAAAGCAAGATAAGGAAGTTTTTCAGGACAAAAATCAAAAGTTGCATGATGAAGTCACATCTCTAAGAAAAGAAGTCAATGAAAAGAACACAACAATCAAGAATCTCAAGAGATAGATCCAGTGATTATGAAAGTCTTGAAGCTACGACCCTCTCACTAAAGGAAGAACTTGAAGAAGCCAAGAAGCAGAATAAAGATCTACTCCAAGGTATTGAAAAACAAGAAAACGAAGTTATCAGTTTAAAAGCACAACTGGAATGTGTCTCCAAAGTTCATCAAATGCTGCAGGATGTGAATGAAGAACAAGAAAAGGAGACTCTCAATCTAAGACGTCAGTTAGAAGAAGAAAGAAATGCTGAAGAGAACGTGAAGAAACGGTATCTTGAAAAGGAAGAGCAACATCAAGTTGAGGTAAATATCTTGAAAGGTAAATTAGAAGAAAAGGATAAGCTATTACGATTTCAAGATAGTACTAAAGTCTTGGATGATATTCTTAGTAGTCAAAGGTCTCCTGCTATCAAGACTAGTCTTGGTTTTCATGAATCTGTTAAATGTGAATCTAGTTCACAAGGTGAAGCAAGGAACTCTAAAGAGAAATCCAAAATCCCCAACAAGAAGATGGGAGGTCAATTCCATCAGCAACCAAGGAAAGAAATTCCTCAAAGAAAATATTTTGCTCCTGATTATGGAAGTGATAGATGATTATTTTCTCCATTGAATAATGTTGAATGTTATGTATGTCATAATCATGGATATGTTGCAGCTAGATGCAGAAGTAGAATGATTCAAGACAATCACACAGAAAGATCATCACATTCCAGGTACTTTAATGGATATTGTTTTGCTTGCAATATGTATGGTCACAAAGCTGCTGATTGCTACAGGAGGAATATAAAACATCTAAGATGCTATGCATGTAACAAGTTTGGACATAGAGCAAAAGTTTGCAGGAACAAAGTTCATGATAAGAAGAAATCATCAACATGTTTGAAGGTATGGAAGAAGAAGGAAGTTCAGTCAGAAAGATGCAGCACCGCACAAATGCAGCACAGCACAGACATAACTAACTCAGGGGGAGCTGAAAGTGTACAACTTCAGTGTCCTGAATCTCATACGCAAGTTTCATGAAGAGAAGTCGCGTATATACGCGATCTATACACTGCAAAGTCACGTATATGTCAGTATGAGGAAAAGCAGTGGGGACAAGCTCAGAAAAAGGGTGTGATATGATTCAATCCATTATTTTGTCTATTGGTTATCAGTTACAGTCTGCTGAGGATGTGTGGAAATGTTTTGATACTTGTAAAATGTTTAGAAGTTTCTTCGATCCTAATTTGATGATGATGATCTTGATGCTTGTTGCTGATATATGCATGATCAGATCTAACAGTAAACAGATGGCACTTGTTGAGGGGGAGCACATGCCTTTAACAAAGCATTGTTGGCATTATGGTTAATAGTCCTTGATGATGATATTTATATGGCTAAATGATATATCTTGCTATGATGTGGTTATGAGTTGTCCATGATAAAATCTCATATGATTCTTGGGGTTACATAGTTGATGTTCAGATCATATTTGAGGTGCATATATGATGCTTACATGGTAAGGAGAAGTACAAAGCTTGAATACACAACGTCATTACTTGATGACGAAGTCTCTCATATGTTGTTGTCATCATATGCATGAAGATCATATAATACAGTTATGATGCAGGATTCCTATGGTACTTGGTGATCATGTGGATGAGGATTGTTGATGTTGATGATATAAAGAAGCCTTGACAAGTGATCTTGTGCTCAAAGATACATAGTGCTGGATACATGCATGATTACTCAAAGTTGCATTGTTGAGGACATAAGATTGATATATGATGATAGATTGATTCTCACATATGTTGATTGATGGTTATCAGATGAGGGATATTCTCGTGTAATGTTACATGGATGGTCATGCAGATCTTGATGATGATGACTATGGTGTTTTTCACATGTGATATAATATGAATGATTTATGATGTTTTTCAAAAGGATGAATTGGTTTCTATATGCAAACATACCTTGGTACAGGACATTTGCAGGTCGCTGATCTGGAAATAGTTGTACGCGAGTTTAATAAAGAGTATACGTGTATATACACTTGTTTCTGTGGATACAGTCGCATATATGGTGGTTTGAATGAAATCAGTGAGCCAGACTCAGGGTGAGAAGAGTCTGATATGGGGATGACAGAGACCATCTGGCCCAGCTGCAGGGGGAGCAGATAATCTTCTAATAATGCATTGTTGGCATTATCTTAGAAGCTTTTGGTTCTGGTTCATAGCTATTATTGATTTCAGGTAGATCATGTACAGAAGAACAGAAGGAAATCTTGGTTGATGATCTGAATGGTGATTGACAGTTGCTGCTGCTATCAGTTGTTGGTGACTTTCATAAGTCTTGTTTCAAATATGTCATCTCTATGTCATGTATCTTTTTCTTATATGGTGTCAAGGTCATGTAACGGCCTATGTTGGTTTCCCCACTATGCCTGGGATGGATGATGAATTTTCTTGCTTTATCATGTGTAAACTTCTGATGTATCCCCACTTGGTTGGGTAGATGAGTCAAGTCCAACTTAGATGGGAGATGGATGTATGTATGAGTATTTGGTAGGTCTTGTATGATGAATAGAGTCATATTCTTCTTATAGAACACCTTTTTGTAGACCTTGCTTACACTTAGGGGGAGCATGAACAGCACTCTTCAGCAAAGCATGTATTCAGGGGGAGCATGGACAGATTAGTACACCTTGGCATATACAAAGGGGGAGCTCATTTAGAGATTTCAGAAGGTACTCAGGGGGAGTATGGACAGCAGAATGTTTATCAAGAAAAGAGAATATCCTAGCCCGCCCTTTTCCCTTGATGTCAAAGGGGGCGGAGTGATTTGGTGTTGTTGCCATCAAGTCCAAAGGGGGAGACTGTTGGCATTATGATGCATGTGTTGTACTTGATGGAAACCCTCTCATAGAAGATCATCTCACTTACATATAACTAGATGAATCTACAGAAGAGATATCAGAAGTGACTGAATGCATGGGATGCAGGACAACTCAAAGGAATCAGATGATAGTTCTAAAGTGTGACAAGTTAGTTTTGCCATCAAGTCCAAAGGGGGAGATTGTTGGCATTATGAGATAAGTGTTGTCCATGATGGCAAACCACACAGATGACAAATCATAGTGCAGGAGGTCAGCAGCAAGGAATTGATGATCAGTCTACAAGAATGAAGTCATGATTATATATACGCAGGTTCATTGTGACAAATCCGCGTATACACGCGGGTTAGACATTACCAAGTCGCGTGTGCATATGCACGCACTTTCATGTGAGGAAAAGTGCGTATATGTTGGATAACTTACCTTTGGTCTGTGGCGGTTAGTCCTTGGTACTTGAACCTATGGTTTTGGACCATGATACCTCGTCAGATGTGTAGATCCCTAGTATTGGGTGCATGGTATTGGTTTGTTATGGTTTTGGACCATGGTATTGAGCAAGGCCTAAGACTATAAAAGGAGAAGAAGATCATTAGGCGAGTGAGTGAGAAAGCCTTGAATATCTGATGAAGGATGAGATCCAGTATGCAGGTTATGGGTTGCTTGATCTAAGCTAAGGAGGGATCTCACAAGTTGATGGAGAACAAGATCTAAGGATAGATCGGGATCAAATGGTTTGAAATGAACTATCTCTATATGGTTGATTATGCTTGTTCTAGATCTGGATATTGACGCATGTAATGTTCTGAACTGGGTATAACTTAAGTTTGAGATAGCTGCAAGTCTTGATTGAATATTTATAGATATGTACGCGGGTCGGCTTTGGTAAAAGCGCGTATGTACGCGGGTTTCATTTGTCCAAATATCGTACACCATTTAAGCTATGATTTTGATGATACAGTTGGTTCTGAATATTGTTGCAGAGTTCACTGTTCTGCTCTGTGTTCTGGTGACTATTTTTGTTGACAGGGTTTCAGTATTGGGTGTTGATGTTGCTAAGTGATTGTGTGCTTCAATGATATTGATGGGGCCAGTATGAAAATTGGATGAAACGTGGCCTTTAGATTATAGTGTTGTGTTTTAGTGTATCCAGTCTGAAAATTGATGAAATGTGGTACCTGGAGGAAGGAAGAGAAGGTTGTAGCCTTCTGTAGGCCAGCACCTACGTACTAGTATCTTGGCTAGTGCAAGAGCTAAAGAGGGTTTGTAGCTCCCTTCCAGAGAGACTGGAAAACGAGAGAGAGTTGTAGCTCTCTGCAGGTTGCAGCCTGTGTACTGGTAAAGGACTGCACCAGTACATTGTAAAAGAAGTTTCTTATTAAAGGAAGATAGAAACAAAGTGCAGCAGGAGGTTTTCACCCACATTGGGTTTCCACCTTATATCATGGTGTTCATGTGTGCTTCTTGTGTGTGATGATCTGTTATGTTTACTGTTCATATGGTCAATGAAGTACTGATGCATTATCTAAAGATCGGATTATCTGAATCATAAATAATCTGGATATACGCTAGTTTATTTAGACATAGTCGCGTATACACGCAGGATCGCTTAACTGAAGTAGCGTATATGTATCTAGGTATGGAAATGAAAAATTTTTACTAATCTGATAATACTGATTCACCCCCCCCCCCCCTTCAGTATTATTTCAACAGATTTCAGGAGGTGTCCAAATGGTGGAAAAATGTAGCATAAGGTTGGAAAAGGATGTGGAAGACCTTGCCAAACTGAAAAATATTCAAGAACCCATCTTGAATAAGGGAAAGAAGGCAGGCTAATAGTCTCAAGGAACACTCTGATTTTTTCTATGCATAAACAGTTTTGGAAAAATGAGTGAAAATTGAATTAAGGTTTCAAGGGAGAGGATATGAATGAAATGGATCTACAAGCCAACAGAATTCACTTGCAAGGAGGAAAGTTATGGTTTTTTCTTGAAAGGTTGTTAAACAATCATGAAAAAAACAACTACATTTTTTGTGCTTGTCCTTGCAACCAGCCAAGATTCTTAAGAGAAAGTACTGGGGAATGCAGAAAAGGGAGGCCACCACGGCCATGAATGAGGCACAATGAGGTCACTAAGTTTCTCAGAGGATGAGCAACACTTTCAACAGGGGAGTATGATGGGCCTCTAAATTAGACATAAATTAAGGCCCATCTGACCATCCTTCAGCGCATTAAATATCACTTTTTTCATTAGATAATGTATTTTTAACTTTAATATGTTCATGAAGAAGGTTTATGGATAATGGCATATTTGTGGCTAATATTATTTATTTTTGTGGAATACTATGAGAATATTGGGCAGATTATGAAGATTTGGAGGACGAGATAATTTAGGAACTTGCTCCCTACTACAGGAGGATCAATATTGAATAATAAATCAACAAGATATTCTGGAATTATGGCACAGATTGTGCAGCTCCAATGATTGAGAAAATATATGAATGTGTTCCCTGCCATGTAATGCATATTCCTAGTATTGGGAACCAGATCCACTAATCAAGGGATTTTGGTGGGGAAAGCTTCCTCCTTTCATGGGGAATTATTCCTGATCATTTTTATAAGTACCAACTCGAATTTGTCTCTAGGAGCTAATTTTTATTAGTCTTCTTATGGAGAGAACTCATATAAGGGTGTAATTTTATTCATGGAAATAATGAATATTGGTGTCATGTTCAGCGTCTAAATCTTTGTCTCCTCCATAGGACTCTAAGTTTCCTTGGGCTTGGCCATCCCGAGAGCCTCAGAGCCCTTTTGTATCATTTACTTTTATTCTTCACTTCTTATTCACATGCATTTCTTTTTCTTGTCTTTTTTCTGTTTCTGCATTTAGTATTAATGATTTCTTATTGTAGGATTGGGCTAAATGGTTGAACTTATTTTACAATATCACAAGCATCATGCCATCATTGGAACATCTTTGGAAATTCATAGTAATCATTGAGCTACTTGGATTAACTTGTTTATTCCCAAATCTAGATTTCTGGAAGTCCCTTGTGGAAAATAACAGTAAATTCCTGGTATTTTTTAGAGCATTCTAACCAGCTTCAATCGATTTGATTCCACTTGTGTTAGATCACAAAAACATTCTAGTTAATAACAAAAATTACCGTATTGCATTTTCACTTGATTAGGTAAGGCATTTGATAGATTTACTAGCTCACTAGTTCTCAAATTTCTAGATTTTAAACTAGTCATTTTTTGTCATTTTTTAGCATGGGTTAACAGAGGTATTTTTGAGTGATTCCACTTGGAATGAAGACCTAATACATATTAGTCAATAAATAAAAAAAATTCCCATCCAATTTGGATTGTATTTGGTTTTTCATTCGGTGAATTATAACTCCCTATAGAAAATTTGTTGTTTCTTGTAGTAAACCACAGGAAACCTTGTAGCGTCCTTTAACCATGTATATACTTGCCCAGATTCACTCAAGAAGCTTGGTTATTGTCCATTAGGATTGAATCAAGACCCCTATGATCTAAATAAATTATTAGGGAAGACTAAAGACTTCTTCGGACTTGTCTCTTTACCCATGCAAAAGATTTCAACGATTATGGTTAATGGACAAATTGATGAATTGGATAATGCAATGATGATTTTCTTGATTTCCACATCCAATGAACTATGTTAATGGATCTAAACTCTTTGGAATGTAATGGTTGACATTTAGTTCGTGATTTTTAATTTATGCAATTAAAATAGGTTTCTTTCCTTGTAATTTCTTTCTTGCAATAGGTTAAGGTTTCCATTTCGAGCATTTCATTTTTTCAATTAGTAAAATTTTCATTTATGAAATTAGTTTAGGATTTTGATTTCCTTACATTCACTTGAGTACATCATGACATCAAAAGGAGGACACATAGTATGTTGCACATGTAGTGTCAGTACCTCTTAAGTTTGTACGAACTTTGGGTTGATAATTAAATTCGGTAGCCTTGGGTGTTGCAACATTCTTGTTGCAATATCAAAGCTCATCACTTTTTGACATCATTGTTGGGGAGGTGTCAAAATATGCATTGTTTTCCTCCCTATTTGATTCATTTCTTTTACTTTCTACATAAACAAAAAAATTGCATTAGGCATATTTCATTTCAAAAACAAAAAATTCCATTGCATTAGCATTCGTATTCCAAAAAAGAAAAATCTCCAACATCAACCACCCCCCATACGATCACGTGGTGCAGTAAGAGCCACATCACTATTCATTTTTGCAGGTAGAAGAATAAGAGGTGGAAGACAAGGAAGACGAAATGGATTGAAATGATGACAATTAGGAAGGTCCACTTGGATTTCCCATTCAAAATACTAATGTTAGTGTGCACATGAAGAACATCCCTCCATATTTTCTTCCAAACTTTCATGGTCTAAGGTCAGTGGATACAAAAACCTTTCTCTTTGAATTTGAAATTGTTTGTAGATCTTATGGTTACTTATTAAACACTCAAAAATTGAGATTGTTTCTAGCAACATTGAAGGATAGAGCTCTTAAATGGTTCATGGGTTTAAGGACTAATTCAATAAGGTCATAGAATGGTATGCAAAAGATATTTCTAGAAAAAATATAAAAATCAAGATCTTAAAAAATAAATATTTTGAATGAATAAAAAAAATATGAGAGCATTGAGGATTTAGTAGAGAGGTTCATGTATAACGTTAAGAGAGAAAAACTACATAATTTACAATCTGACACACTAAAACCATCTTACTTAAAACAATTAGGGTTGAGTGGATTGAACTCCTTGATCTCATGAGTAGAAGAGATGTATACCAATTATCATTTGAAGAAATTTGTGAAACATGCAAACACATATCAAGAGGAAGGGCAAGAGTAAGTAAATCAGCATCAAGATCGTTAGTCAAGTTAAACTTGGAAATTTGTTTGATGACTTTAAAACAGAAATTCTTCCCAATCTAATCAAACAAGTAGAAATGTTAAGAATCCAAGATGAGGAAAAAGAAGATGTTGATATTTGTGTTGTCCATGCAGAATTACATGTTATTAAATATTTCCCCTCATTACCAAGGTTGAAAGAAGTTTACCAAGACGAAACTGGAGAAAGTCAATTGCCAATGCAGCTATGTTATGTAGCTCCAAGAGGACCCTGAAAATTTGTTCAACCTCATATGATGCAAGAGCCTAATTCATAATTTCAAGCTTATACACATCCATCTCAAAGTAATTGGAACACATGCTTTCTTTGGCAACCTTGGTCATCTCAACCCCAAAACAAATTTTGGCAACAAGGTTGGCAAGGAACTTATGGGAGCCATCCACAATATCCTCAATATTTTCCTCAATAGCATCCATACCCAACTCCATGTTATCCCTACCATCCACATCCACCTCAACCACAACCCCAACCACATCCATCTCAAATATCCACTCCCACTCAACTACCTGTACCACTATTTCCAAACTGACACAATGAAGTTTCTCAGCCCACTTACAATGTTGAGGTACAACAATTCCAAAATATCTCCTCTTGATCTCAATGGTATTCATCTCAGCTCAAGAAAAATATTACAAAAAATTAGATTCTTGATGCCACTGCAAGGCAACATGTAGAAAAAGAAGATTCAAAATAGAAGACCAAAAAATCATGGGCTTCACTTGATGAAGAGTAGACATCAAAATCAGATATTGAGAAATCTCCCTCATGGTTACCACCAAATACTCCATGTATTCAAGAGAACAATCACCAAAAAGTGGAAGATTTGAAGGTCATGGTAGAAGAAGACATGAAGAATGATCCATATAAGCAAGCAAACCAAGGGCATCAAAGTTATATTGAGGTTTGGTTCCAGAAAATTAACAAGATGGAGTATCACTCTCTTCTTCAACTATGCTTGGTATTTTCAAAGGTATCTAAAATTTAGGTACATGTCAAATCATATATTGCAAGCCTACACATCAGTTTATATGTCATATTGATGTGCACATGGCTCCATTGAAAGTATTCCTACACTTGAAAATGATTTTGTTTTTTTCAAGTAGAGTTGGATAGGAAAAGAAATTTTTTAAAATGAAAATTAAGAGAAAAAATAAAATCTGATGTGAAAATATGCTTTGAGGTGCCTGAAATTGGCTCATTAATTGAAAACCTCCTTGAGGTGGTCAATGGGTTGGGAAAAAAGAAATAAGATAAAAGAAAAGATCCCAGGTGAAAACCTCATTTGAAGCGCCCAAGCAGACCTACTAGTTGAAAACTTCATTGAGGTGGCTAGTAGGCCTAGAAGAAGAAAAAAAAGCGAAAAAAAATAAAAAAATAAAATCTTTGCTCCATATATCTCTCTTATGAATGCAGGTGCTCTCCAACATCTGCACGCAACAAAAACAAGTTGGCACAAAAAAAAAAAAACTCAAAATGCTAGTCAAAGGAAGTCAAACTTGGACTTTCTCCTCATTTTCTCTTATGCTCCAGAAGGATCAAGTCCATTCCAATCCATCACCCTCATCTATTTTCACCATCCACCCATCATTCTCAAGCTTTTCCCATTCATTTTCCTCATTGTCCTAAAATACTATAGGAATGCTCTGTTTTACTATAGGAAACAGAAATACATAGAGCAAAAAATTATTTTTGTCATATATTGAAAACCATGCATCCATTTTCCAAGTTGTTTTAGGTGTAGATGCATATGGATGATAGTAACATGCTCAAGCAATTTCAGAAAATTCCAGTGCATAGTTTTCGAGAAATTTATCTCCATCACCTATAGTCATTTTTTGAATTTTTTCGATATTCGTGCATCTATTTGGATATCTATTTTATGGAGAGATACATCTGAATGATGGTAACATGCTCAAATAATTTTAGTAAATTCCAGTGCATGGTTTCCAAGAAATCGACCTCCATCAAATTCAACCATTTTTTATTTTTCTCAAGATGCGTGCATCCATTGGCCAAAATTTTTATGGGGAGGTGCATAAGGATGATGGAAAAATACTCATAAAATTTCATGTCAATACATTCTACCCTTTGGGAGATATGGACAAAACAAGGTTGCTACAAGGTTTCCTATAGTACTACAGGAGTCCTAGTTTACTACATGAAACAGGTTGAAAGTTATAGGAAGGTACAGAAGGTGAAATAAAGTGTGCGAAATGTGTCTAACGATGAAATAAGGTATAGGGAAGGTGAACATCACCCATGGCCAAGCCCAACACTCCAAGAATGTCATATTTGACTAAGATAGCTTGCTCATGGTAACTCGTAGACAAAGGTTTAGAATCACCAAGCTATGAAGACCTATGCAGAAGAAAACAAAGAAAATTATCACCTCCAGAGGACCATGGCTCGATCATCAACTCAGCAGCATCATGCATGCCTCTCCAACAACCATCAAGTAGGTACAGGTATGCAATATTCCTGACCTCTTCTCTTGAGCATATTATAGTTAGAAATTTGTTGTCAATGCATGAGAGATGAAGTTTTATAAGCTAAGGATGGGTCAGGAGTCTCGACCATCTACACCTAGTTCATTGCAACTCACTCCTTCACTCATGCAATGTGGAAAAGCCAAATAAGGAAGGGTGATGATTTTTAGGAATGGGGACAACAGTTAAAAGAATAAATTTCTCCAAAGGACAAGTCACCACAACACTCCAAGCCCTCCATCCACTTCCTATCCATTATCTATCCACCATTCATCCATCCCATTTCATAAGAAAAAAATTAATATTTTTCAAGAACAAACCCTAAACTATCTCACCCTGAAAATTTCTTGAAAAAATAAATAGAACACATCCTCTCCATTTTCACAAACCTACACTACTCTCTTTGAACCTTAACATCATCCTTCAAACCCTCTACGTCATTTCTCATCACTCCCATACAGTTAAAAGCCCCTGAAAGAGGGGGAATGACGGATACAGGAAGGCAAAATGCTGCTACAAGAAAGAAGAAAGCAACAAATTGTATTAAAACTCAAAATGGTAGTCCCTAAGAGAGACCTAATCAAAACAGAGGACTCCAAGTCCATCAAGCAATTATCTAGGCCACAAAACAGAAGAAGAAGGCAACAAAAGAAAATAAGGCATTCACCATCAAAATAGAACTCAAACTGCAGTGATGAAAAGAGGCTTTCCAAGAGGTCTCTAATCTCTTTATAGCTTTTGTCCAAGGCCTGAAAGATGTGATAGAAATGGGAGAAAGGCCTGGAAGTCAAGTTGAGGGCCTACCCTATGCTCAGACTATCATTTCATCTCAAAACATATTTAAACATGGTTTCTTGTAATACTATAGGGAGTGCTACAGGGTTTCCTCTAGTACTACAGGAACCACTACAGGGTTTCCTATAGTTAGTACATGAATTACTACAATATGTCATAGTTCTCATGTAAAAGGCGTTTTGAAGGTTTAAGATGTGTCCAAATGGTGGAAAAAGGTAGAAGAAGGTTGGAAAAGGATGTGGAAGACTTTGTCAAACTAAAAAATATTCAAGAACCCATCTTGAATAAGGGAAAAAAGATAGGTTAATGGTCTCAAGAAACATAGTGATTTTTTCTATGCAGAAACAGTTTTGGAAAAATGAGTGAAAATGGAATGAAGGTTTCAAGGGAGAGGATATGAATCAAATGGATCTACAAGCCAACAAAATTCACTTGCAAGGAGGAAAGTTATGTTTTTTGCTTGAAAGATTGTTAAACAATCATGAAAAGAACTATATTTTTGTGCTTATCTTTGTAGAACTTACAACTAAGATTCTTAAGAGAAAGGACTGAGGAATACACAAGAGAGAGGCCATCAGGGCCATGAATGAGGCACAATGAGGTCACTAAGTTGCTCAGAGGATGACACTTTCAGTCGGGGGTATGATGGGCCTCTAAATTAGACATAAATTAAGACCCATGTCTCTAAATTAGACATAAATTAAGGCCCATCTGACCATCCTTCAACACATTAAACCTCTCTTTTTGCATTAGATAATTTATTTTTAACTATAATATGTTCATTAGGAAGTTTTATGCATAATTTCATAAACCTCTCTTTTTGCATTAGATAATTTATTTTTAACTATAATATGTTCATTAGGAAGGTTTATGGATAATTGTGTATTTGTGAGAATAATTGGCAGATTATGAAGATTTTGAGGAGGAGATAATTTAGGGACTTGCTCCCTACTACATGAGGATCAATATTAAAAAAATAAATGAACAAGATATTCTACAATTATGGCACAGATTGTGAAGCTCCAATGATTGAGAAAATATAGGAATGTGTTCCCTGCCATTTAATGTAGATTCCTAGTATTGGGAACCAGATCCACTAATCAAGGGATTTTGGTGGGGAAAGCTTCATCAATTCATGGGGAATAATTCCTAATCATTTTATATAAGTACCAAGTCAAATTTTCCTCTAGGGGTTGATTTTTATTAGCCTTCTTGTGGAGAGAACTTGTATTTTGCAGCTCCACTGTCATTTCTTGCAAAGATGTAATTGTATCGATGGAAATAATGAAGATTGGTGTCATGTTCAACTTCTAAATCTTGGTCTCCTCCATAAGACTCTGAGTTTCCTGGGGCTTGGCCATCCTAGGAGCCTCATATCCCTTTTGTATCATTTATTTTTCTTCTTCTCACTTCTTTCTCACATGCATCTCTTGTTCTTGTTTTTTTCTATTTCTACATGTATTAATAATTTCTTGTTGTAGAATTGGGTTAAATGGTTGAAGTAAGTTATTTTGCAGGATCACAAACATTATGTCATCATTGGAACATATTTAGAAGGCCATAGTAATCATTGAGCTATTTGGATTAGCTTGCTTATTCCCAAATCTAGATTTCTAGAAGTCCCTTGTGGCAAATAATAGTAAATTTATGCTATTTTTTAGAGCATGCTAACAAGCTTCAGTCGAGTTGATTCCACTTGCATTATATCACAAAAACATTCTAGTTAATAACAAAAATTACCCCATTGTATTTTCACTTGATTAGGTTAGGCATTTGATAGATTTACTAGCTCACTAGTTCTCAAATTTCTAGATTTTAGACTAGTAATTTTCTACCATTTTTTAGCATGGGTTAGCAGAGATCTTTTTTAGTGATTCCACTTGGAATGGAGACCTAAGACATCTTAGTCAATAAAAAAAAAATCCCATCCAAATTGGATTTGATTGGTGGGTCATGTGGTGAATTATAACTCCCTATAGAAAATATGTTGATTCTTGTAGTAAACTATAGGAAACCCTGTAGCAGCCTTCCAACATGTATATACTCTCTCAGATTTGCTCAAGAATATTGGTTATTGTCTCTTAGGGTTGAATCAAGACCCCTAGGCTCTAAATCAATTATTATGTAAGGCTAAAGTGTTGATAATGCAACAAGATGATGGAGCTTAGTGAAAAGAAGTCGCCTTCACTAAGTGGGCCCACTGGGTATTTTTGGCGCAAAGTCTATTTTTAGACTATGTCTATTTTTAGACATATGGATCATGGTCTATGAGTTGCAGGATGCTATTTGTGGATGATTGGTCATGTTGGTAAAAATAGATGGACCTCTATTTTTAAACATATGGGCGGAGTCTATTTTTAGACTGCCAGGCTAAAAATAGAACAGTCGAATATTATTAGCTCTTAATAATATTTGGACTATAAACATTATCTTATTCTCTTGGAGCACTTCAGTTCGAGCTACGGATGTGGCACATGCAGCTTCCAGAAGGAAATACGTGGTTCTTATGGGTTACTTGAGCTATTGCATGGAGGACTTCAGTTAGGACTTCAGTGATTGAGTTTTGTGGAGTTGATTGAGGAGTTGAT
>APFE030544271.1:149539-215156 GCA_000404065.3 Pinus taeda
AAACCCTTCGTATTGAAGGAAGTGATGCATGTTCCAGGATTGAAGAAGAATCTTATCTCTGTGGCGATGTTAGAAGACAAGGGATATGATGTTGTTTTCAACGAGGGAAACGCTTTTCTGTGCAGCAAGACAACTGGAGAAACCCGGAAGATAGGGGTTCGAGTCAAGAACCTTTATCAGTTGCATGTAGATGGTTGCTCAGCAATGGCATGCAAGGCAGAAGGAGTGGTGAGCCGGGATGATGGCGAGTTGTGGCACCGGAGATTGGGCCACCTTCACCATGGAGCCTTGAAGATACTGCAGCAGATTTCTATTGGGCTTCCTAAAGGCACTCTTGAGATCAGTGCAAGGGGTGTATTTTGGGAAAGTTTGTGAAAGCCACCTTTCACGAGAAGGATAGTCGCGCCATGACAATCCTTAAGAGAATTCACACAGACGTGTGTGGACCTTTCTCAGTAGCTTCGACAGCAAAGCACAGGTACTACGTGATCTTTGTTGATGATTTCTCCCGAAAGGGTTGGATCTTGTTCATGCAGAAGAAGAGCTTGACATACTCAAAGTTCTGTGAGTTCAAAGCACTGGTCGAGAAGGAATCGGGGAAGAACGTGAAGGCTCTTAGGAGCGACAATGGTGGTGAATTCATCTCTGGCGAGTTCAAGGATTTCTGCAGCGCAGAAGGGATTTGAATAGAGCTCATAGCTCCCCATACCCACAGTAGAACGGGGTTGCTAAGCGGAAGAACAGAATGATCGTGGGTGCTACACGAGCGATGTTGCATGATCAGGGCCTACCCCTTCACTTGTGGGTGGAGGCATGCAATACTGCAGTTTATGTGCAGAATCGTTGTCCTCACAAGATACTTGGCATGAGTACACCCGAGGAGGCTTATTCTGGTAAGAGGCCTGATATTTCCCATTTGATGATTTTTGGTTCTCTTGTTTACATGCATGTGACGAAGGATGACAGGAAGAAGTTGGAGCCGACTGCAGAGGTTGGGATATTTGTGGGGTACACTGATACGCCCCACAACTATCATGTGTATTTTCCAGACAGTGGTAAAACTGTTGTGCGACGGATATAAAATTTCAGGAGGAGAAAGCCATGAAGTGTTCGCTTGAGAGGGAGCTACACTTGCATGCAGATGAGGAGCTATTAGTTCCTAAGGATGAGCTTCAGGACGTGGATCAGCCACAGGACGAGGTTCATGGAGTGGAAGAAACCACTCATGCAGCGCCAACCATCAGAGGGCGAAAGCGCTTGACAGAAGCTGAGCGACTGGCTCAAGATGCAGAGAAAGTTGTAGGACCACCTACAGGCCAACGCAGGCAGAGACAGTCACCTGATCGGTACACTGGATACATGGCTCTTATGAGCAAGTGTGTTGTGACTGAGCCATCCTCTTTCGAGGAAGCTGTGGAGGAACCCGCATGGGTAGACGCTATGGTGGAAGAGTATGATTCGATTGTCAAAAATAGTGCATGGGAGATTGTCCCAAGGCCGGAAGGGAAATCAGTGGTGGGTTCGAGATGGATCTACAAAGTAGAGCAGATGGGGTGGCACATTCATCATATGGATGTGAAGATTACTCCTCTTCCTAGAGGTTGGAGGAAGGAGGATGCTACTTCAGCGGAGGTAGTGGATGCCACTGTTTATCGACAGTTGGTGGGGTCGCTTATGTATCTGGTCAATACACAACCCGATATATGATATGTTGTTAACCAGCTTTCACAAGCCATGGTTAAGCCAACCAAGCTCTTCTGGAAGGCAGGAAAGCATGTATTGCGTTATCTCATAGGCACATTGGGATATGGATTGTGGTACAGATAGGAGGATGAGGTGAAGCTATGTGGCTTCACAGATGCAGATTGGGCAGGGAGCCCAACGGACAGAAAGAGCACATCTGGAAGGATCTTCAGTATCGGATCGACAGTAGTTTCTTGGTACAGCAGGAAGCAGAGATCCGTGGCACTCAGTTCCGCGGAGGCCGAGTATATGGCAGCAAGTTTGGCTGCATGCGAGGCCATATGGATGAGGAAGATCCTGGTCGGGGTGTTCGGGGCACACTTGGAGCCTACTGTGATTTACTGTGATAACCAGAGTTGGCATTTAAAAATCTCGGCTTAATCCTGTTATTTCATGATTAGATCCAACACCATCGACATCATGGTACCACATTTATCAGGAATTGTGTGCAGCGGAGAATCATGTTACTTTCTAATATTCCCACGAAGGATCATGATGCTGCATATCTTAATGAAATGCTCCCGGCGAGCAAAATTCGAGTACCACCGAGGACAGGATTAGGGGTTGCTGATTAAATTCCATTATCTTGTTGAGAGGGGAGTGTTGAGAATGCAAACAGATGATGGAAGCTTTAGTGAAAAAGAAGTGCCCTTCACTAGTGGGCCTGCTGAGGTATTTTTTGGCGCCCCAAAGTCTATTTTTAGGACTATGTCTACTTTTAGACATAGGATCATGGTCTATGAGTTGTAGGATGCTATTTGTGGATGATTGGTCATGTTGGTAAAAATAGATGGACTTATATTTTTAGACATATGGGCGGAGTCTATTTTTAGACTGCCAGGCTAAAAATAAAACAGTCGAATATTATTAGCTCTTAATAATATTTGGACTATAAACATTATCTTATTCTCTTGGAGCACTTCAGTTCGAACTACGGATGTGGCACATGTAGCTGCCAAAAGGAAATACGTGGTTCCTATGGGTTAACTTGAGTTATTGCATGGAGGACTTCAGTGATTGAGTTATGTGGAGTTGGATCAGGAGTTGATGGAGTTGTGTTCAGTTTGACTTAGTTAAACTAGTTGTAGTTAGTCTAACTGGAAAATAGACTAATGTTGAGTGGTGTGAATTAGTTATTAATTAATTCACTAATTATTAACTCATAAAGCAATTGAAGAATACATCAGTTAACTCAGTGCATGGACAGTTCAGTGGAGACAAGTGTTAGAGGTGAGTGAAAGGGCAAGACAGCTGTCAGTTGTGACTATAGTTGTGCATGTGATTTGCACAATCAGTGGGATTGAGTTGCCAATGAGGATTGCATAGTGTTACACAAGGGAAACACGTGAATGGATCAGCTATTCTCAGTATTCTCTATGCAGGATTGCACAGTGGAGGCAGGCAAGCAGTGGAGATGATTTGAGCCAGCGATTGTTTCAGATCTATGTTGTATTGTGTGTAGCAGTGGAGCTAGTATTGTATTGTGTATTGTTACATGATCTCAATCAATATAATACAAAGATAGTTTGGGGTTTTTAGCGAGATGCTTTCCCCGTGAAAAATATTGTGTTATGTTTAATTGATGCTTCTATCTTCGCATGCAATTGTTTCTGCTTCTGCAATATTGATGATTAATTGTATATGAGATTATGTATTATGCATGCATTCCGCAATAGTGTATAATCAGGATAATCTCAATTGAATAAGTGTCATATTATTCATGAAATTTCTACATAAAGACCACTTAGGACTTGCCTCTTTACCCATGCAAAACATTTCAATGATTTGGATTAATGGACAAATTTATGAATTGGATAATACAATGATGATTTTCTTGATTGCCACATCCAATGAACTTTGTTAATGGATCTAAACTCTTTGAAATGTAATGGTTGACATTTAGTTCATGATATTTAATTTTTGCAATTAAAATAGGTTTCTTTCTTTGTAATTTCTTTCTTGTGATAGGTTAAGTTTTCCATTTCAAGCATTTCATTTTCTGCAATTAGTAAAATTTCCATTTATGAAATTAGTTTAGGATTTTGATTTCATTATATTCACTCCAGTACATCATGACATCAAAGGAAGGATACATTGTATGTTTCACATATAGTTCTGGTACCTCTTAAGTTTGTACGAACCTCGGGTTGATAATTAAAGTTGGTAGCCTTAGGAGTTGGAGCATTCTTGTTGCAATACCGAGGCTCATCACTATTCATGCCCTAAATTATCAACATGGTTTCAGAGATTAGGTGTTGAAGTCAATAAGGGGAATTAAAATTAAGTAAATACACGAGAATCGAGTTTCAAATAACGATCAAAGACAGTAGACGCACGAGAATCAAGCTTAAAAGAAGGATCAAAGCAAGTCAAAGAACACCAAGCAATAAATCAAGATCTACCAAAACCCTAGATCGAAGAAATATACTCTAGCAAGAGTTCTTAAATTATCTTCAATAAGGAAGCAAGAAAATATATTGAAACCCTAAAATCACTTCAAAGATCATCACTCATACATCACCAAAGAAGTGAAATCTCTTCAAATCTAAGGAAGGTTAGATCGAAAGGAAATCTTCTCTCTATTGAAGTAAAGATCTCATTTGAAAAAGGATCATCTGAAGCAACAAGTTCGTCATCAAGTTGAAGATTCTATCTTGACAAGTAAGTACCTTTTTATAATCTACTCTAGTAAAAATGACTTCATGTTTCAAGGAGAACCATAAGTTGGTTGGGATATCATACTACCTTGCATGGACAAGAAGGATATACATAGTCCTCGAAGTAAATGAAGTCATTGATCATGTCCATGGAAAGGTCTCCAAGCCATCTGAAGAACAAGCATTATCTAAATACATGGAAAGGGATCTGAAGGCTCAAAATATTCTTAAGGAATCTATATAAGATTCTCTCATTCCCTATGTAGCCGAGCTAGAGACATCTAAAGACATATATGATAAATTGGTAGAAATTTTCTTTGAAAGAACGATAGAAAATATCATATCAAGTAGATATTATCCATATAAATTGAAGGTATCAAAGGATCAAGAGATATCGTCATGCCTTTCAAAAGCATCTCAAATAAAGTCTCCATTATTCTAAATGCATTGACTGATAAACAAGTAAACCTCATATCTACTAGGGAAGAGGAAGTTATCCCATTCATCAAATTATGGTCTCTCTGCAAGGCAGAAGAAGACAGGTTGAAGAAATTAAGTAACAAAAGATCAGATAGAAGGGATCAACCAATGACAAGAAGCAAAGGGAAATTTGGAAAGTTTGGCCCTCCAAAGAAAAACAAAATGGCTAAGGAAAGATGTTATGGTTGCCATAAACTTAGGCACTATAGAAGAGATTGTCCTAAACATAAGAAGGACAGGGAAGGAGCCCATATTACTGAGGAAGTGAAAGAACCTGAGACAAAGAAGCTTAAGAAGGAAGAAGTAAAAAGATCTCTATTATGACTGAGATGATCTTCTTCGCTAAAAGATATCTCCCACTTGTAGATAGGAAGCAATAAGATATGATGCATCATATTAGAAAATAACATCGTGATAGAAGCATTAGAAGTAAGAGCTCTTGACATGGGAAGCAGAAAGGATGTCTGAAATAAATGGGAGCTCTTAGGAACCTCATTAAAACCTCAAGTGATACTTATAGAAAGACATAGAGGTCATCATCGATTGGGATCATCATACAATAGTCAATAAGGAAACATCATTAAGGTAAGGATATGAAAGATCCTCAAGTTTCTATGATGGAATCCTTATCAAAGGATTTTGATCTAGAAATAAGCAAGAGTTTCATCAAGAATTCCAACTTGTGGAATTCACGGGATGATGGTATGATGACATAACTAGAAAGCAAGTCTAAAGGATAAAGTTCTTTCGTTCAAATGAAGTTGTTGCATGAAGTTTGGATGACCAAAAGGAAAGATGAGGTATGTATGCTTACATATATTATTATGAAATTCATGTCATATGGTTGCAGATAATATGGATCACTATTTCCATCTTGGGAAATATGATCAAAAGAAGAAGGGATCTCCTCCTCCGAAAGATTGCAGAAAGGCATAAGTCACACTAGATGAAATTTACATAATATGTCCTCATATGGATCTTGAACAAGCTAACTACAAATGAGGAAATCTTATTAGAAGCTCCTAGGAATAAGTGTTAAAAGAAGGGAAGAGATCATGAAAAATATGCAACAAAGGTATAAGGCATTCAACATCCGAGACCAAGAAGAGTTGACCAGAATATCTCCCAAAAAGATATGAAGACTCTGATAAGACTCAGAAAAAGATGGAGAATCTTGATAATGAATATCTTGAGGAGATGTGTCAACATGCATGCAGGATGTTGATGCCTATAGGAAGATTTCACGAAGAAATACCATCACAAAGGTAATTTTGATTTAAGTGTTCATTTCTTATTTTTGAACTAATATCTTGATGGACTTATGTAGGACTTCCAAAGAGAGATTTGTGGATGACTTCCAAGAGGACCATATATAAGGATGTAAGATCCTCCTGGAAGCTATGGCATGAAAGAAAGTAGAATGACATGAAGCAAAGCCAAATGGATCACTTTCTGATGAAATAAGGACATGAATAACTCATGGATGAAAGCGATAGATGGTATGTGCCCTATGAAGAAGTCCCTAATATATGAAGACTCCATGACAAAGAATAAATTCATGACATCAAAGGAAGGACTTCTTCAAGCAGTTGGTTGTTCCTTGATCTCCACATGAGGAGCCGCTATAGGTCCCTAGTTAAGAGGGAGCCTGAAATGAAATTTCTTACTTGGAAGAAACTTGAAAATTCCTAAGCCAAGAGGGAGCTTAGGTACATTCCTTTTGTAGGAATGAGTAAATTCCTTTATTGGAATATTTCCTCCCTATTAAAGAGGGAGAGATAGACATTTCATTATGGTCTTCACCTAGGAAGACAAAATGGAGGATTAGGTAATCGTTTGGCATATGATACTCTTTGAGGATGAGATAGGGAATCCAAGAGGAGAGTAGTCATGGAGGATCGATATTCTTTGAGGTATATGGAGTCCAAGATATGAATAGTCCTCATGGAACGCGCCCTAAGTACCCAGGTAGGGGATGTTCCGAGAGAGACAATGATGAGAGTGTATATAAATCATTGGTCTCACCAGCATTGAGCTCAGATCCTGTGGAGATATGGAGTTGTTAGTCAAGGCCTTGGGATGTAACAATGTTGTTTAATATGATGATATACAAATGAGTTACCAATCCAAATTCTTCTTATGAGAAATTCTCGAGATTGGGAAAGTCCACGTGTCGTTATGAATACCTCCCTAGTTAAGAGGGAGTGTTAAAAAGTGTAACTAGGTTCAGTCTTCATAATGACATGTAATTATGGTTTTATGTAATGTGACGTAAAGAAGAAAAATAAATGTATTTATTGCTTGCTTCATGGGTTTCATGAGCAATATATTTTATTTTTGAGTCAAGACTCCCATTGAGAGTCTTTATGAATTATTTGTCATCTAATCATAAAATGATAGTCATTGTCATGTAATGAAGTCATGTTACACTTTGTATAGAGTCAAACTTGTCTATGTAAAGTATCCTCCAAGACCTTGTCACTTACCCTCTTCAAGTCGGCCTACAACGATGGAAGAACATGCTAGAAGAATTCGTCCTAACTCTTGTGATCATGTCAGCCTAAAGGACATGAAATGAATTGTATATATAGCCACATTTGGCATCACTTAGAGGCAAGCAACTCGACATACATTCGGTGAAGAGAAATGCAAAGAAAGAGGCTACAAAGAGAAGTGTGAAGGAAGAAGGTGGATTCTTCTGGGCATAGCGAAGAAGGTTTCTTTTAGGGCAACGAAGAAGGTTTCTTCTAGGGCAACGAAGAAGGTTTCTTTTGGGGCAGTGATGGAGGTTTCTTCTGGGTCAGCAAAGGAGAAGTTTCTTATGGGATACTTGTTCTGGGTAACCGAGTTAGAGATATAGAGACCAATATTCTCTAGAGGAATCCAATGAGATCATAGAGACCGAGTTTCTCTAGAGAAGTCGAGAAGAAGCAATGTGAAGGATAGAGACCGAGTTTCTCTAGAAGGAGTCGAGGAGAGAAGTTCAAGATCGAGAATAAATTTGAGAAAGGGAAGAGGCAAAGAATCAAGGTTAGTGACAAGGTTCTTGGGAGGATACTAGAGTCATGGATCTTTGTCATGGTCTTGGTACTCATCAATTGAAGATCTAGAAGAATAATTTTGATCGGGTTTTCCTCTCAAGAGGTGAGAGGTTTTGGCCCTAGCTGACAAGCCTACATATTGTGTCACTTGTCTTTTATTGTGCATATTGGTAATTTTCTTGATGAGAAGAACACAATAATAACATAACAATGAAAAGACTATAAGCTAAGAAGTAAGAGTAGATCGCAAGCAATTATCAAGTAGAGAAATATTTTAACTATTCATGCCCTAGATTTCTCAAGACTTCGAGACTCAGACATCAACACAAAGTATCAGCGAGATGTCTTCCCAGACAATGCTTCACTTACAAAGCCTCAATATCCCTTGATCCAGTAGATCAAGAATGACCAATCTCTCCCAATCAACCTAATTGGTAACCAGCATGCTATGAAAACCTTCGAGAGATTCACATGTATACACATAACCCCAATCAATAATATACTTTCACATGTACATAATCAAATACAAACCTTCAAGGTCTTTCAGACAACTTGATGTTACTTCTCAACTTTTCATAGTAGGACTATCAACCGAATCTTTGACAGAAGATTCCTCAATCATATGTTTTCCTTGCTACTTCTCATGCAACAACATATCCTCTTAAATGTGTTCTTCATTTAACATCAAGGTATGCCCTCCCTCTCGACCAGAAAGCATCTCACTATACGTACTCCCTCTTAATCTTAGGAAGTTCTCTTATATTCATGCTTTCTTAGGGAGATCGGCTTCTTCTTTTTGTCATCAAAGAATCCTTTGTGTCTTCCAACCATATCAGAGTTATCATCATCCCCATCATGCTTATCACATCAATGAGCATATTTAACATATATAAGATGGTGTATCTACACAACTTAAATAGCAAGTACAACCAAATTTACATAAGCATGATGTTAGCCATATCAGAATTACGAAATAATTTCAACTTTATACATATTATATATCTAGACTTAATCACAAACAAGAGACGTATACTCTTCATCATTTTGCTAGGGAATTTATCATAAACCCTAGACTACTTCATAATAACTTTTCATTCCATCTAAGGTTTAAATGTTTCTTCCAAAGGTAAGACATACCTTCCTTCAACATATAGAAAACCTTATAAACAATTCACACAAATATATATCTACAAGGTATCTAACAATCTTTCAAAATACATATGTTAGACTTCTCACTAGGAATTCATACAAATTCTAGATTTCACAAAAAATAATCAACCAATGTCAATCACAACTTAGTAACTGACCAGCCTCCACTAGGGTTAGTTCCAACCCCTAGATTTTCAATCAACCATCAATCAGTCACTAACATGACCAAGTATCACTAGGGTTAGTTTCAAACACTAGATTTTGATCAATCACCAATCTCAACCAAAGACTCAAATTTCAACAAATCTCAAATTATCATATAGTCAATATTCATCATAGGTTTCTACTTCAACTAAGGTTCAAATCCAAAACCCTAGAATTCCATTTTCACAATTTCAACAATCTTACACAAATCTCAAATCATCATATTTCATATATTTTACTTTGACTAAAGTTCAACTTCAAAAGCTTAGAATTCCATTTTTCACAATCTCGACAATCATTAAATACATAGATCTCATATTGTTACATTTCACACTAGACAATGTTACTACTAGGATTTAACTGCAAAACCCTAGATTTTCATTTTCAACAATCATTTACTAGATTTCATATTGCTATATCACACATACTAGACAATTTAACTTCACCAGGGTTTAGCTACAAAACCCTAGATTTCCAAATATCATCATCCTAGAATCTCATACAAGGATTTCCATTGAATCCTAAGACTTATGACCATTAATAACTAGGTCAAGACACATATCTAAGAATTCGTAACCATACATAAGCATATCATATGTCCAACAACATTAATACATCTTACCTAGACCAAGCTTGGGATTCAATCAAGGGACATATCTATATATGTCTATATTTCATCATCATGTAAAGACATTTCATATCATGTGTTAGTCAAACCCAACTTCACAAATATCAATAAGAGTTAGACACGCAACCATCTTGATTACACTCAAGTTTGATCAAACAAATACACACATACCAAGGAAATCATTTCGAAGGCAATATAAGGATCTTGCTTACAAATTCCACCCAACCCTAATGAGCTAAGGTTTCAATGTAGAAACATAGCAAAACCAACATTACCAATACTTTAAGGGTTCAGGATTTTAGACTTTGTCATTCAACCCTAACAAGTTAGGTCTTCCTAATCATATCAAAATCCCAAACATGACATCATCAATAAAAACTTCAAATAGCATTTCATAATATCCCTAAGCAACTTTAGGATTTCAGACATTCACATTAGCATGCCCTTTGGTTAGGGTTTTTCAAAGACTATCTAGGGTTCTACAAAATCGGTTAAGAGGGGTGGATATATTTATTAAGAGATGAATCACCCAAACAATAATCATTAAAATTCAATACAGCTAGTCATAACAAAGTTAGTAATAGATCATCAAATGAATAATCCTTTCAATCAATGTATTTAAGGCATACCTTTGTTTCTTGACTAACATTGTCTTGAGATATCCTCCTTCTTGCAGATGTTTTCCTTAACCAAGATAATAGAGGGAGAAAGGTGGTTAGTATTTAATATAATCTAAACTAAATGAATACATGAACCCAAAAACTGAAAAAAAAAACATGTGATACTTATCTTTGGGAGTTGTTGGGGGTTCCTACAAAGCCTTAGGGATACCTACAAACTTATAAAAACAATACAAAAATGTTTTTTCCAAAATATGTTAAAAACCTATCAATTCTAAAACATATAAAACAAAATATATAAAGCTACAAGCAAAGGACTTAATAATGTAAGTCCCTAATGCTAGATTCTTTGGGCTTGACTTTCTTTGAGTCTCCTTATATAGCAAGGTTGGCTTGATCACTTCCTCTCTTCTTATTCTTTGGATTCTCGGGACAGTTACTCTTGTAGTGACCCTTCTTATGACATTGATAGCACTCTATCCTGGACATGTCAACTTTCTCCCTTTGTCCTTTTGATCTCTTTCCTTTATGATGAGCAACGTATGCATTTTATACCCCTTCATGATTGGTAACCATAGAGATCCTTAGTTATTCTTGACTACAAGTTGTCCATAATTCTTCGAAGGTGGGAGCTACCTTCCAGTTGTTGAGACCTGCAGCAAATGCACCCCAAGAGGGGGCAATCCTAAAAGAGAAGTGATCACAAGTTCTTTGTCTAGAACAATCTCATCGATGGCCAAGAGATCATCCCTAAGTCTAGCTATCTTCACAAAGAAGGTTGCCACAGTGTCTTCTTTAGTCATCTTCGTGGTCCTTAGCTCATTCTTCAAACTTGTTAATTGACCAATGTTCTTAATAGTAAACAGCTTCAACAAGGCTTCATACATTTCTTGAGCATGATCGATGTTAGCTATGAATGGGACAAGATTGTCCTTTATCCCTTCTACCATCAGAGTCATGGCCGCCAATTCAAATTCCATGTATTTCACTTTGTCGACATCACTGGCTTCTTCTATAGGCTTCTTTGCATTTCCTCTTACCAAATCCAGCACCTTGTTCTTCTCAAGAATTAGGTCATTCCTCTTCTTCCAAGAACTGAAGTTAGAGGCTCCTTCAAGTTTTCTCTCACCCTTGATTGAATTAGACATCTTCCTTGAATATAATAGGCTCCTTCCTTCTTTAGTTCATCAAGCAATTACCAAAAGCAACATCACATAAAACAATAGACACTAGATGTAGGCACATGTAAGGGCAAAAACCCCCTCGAGGGGAAAACCTATTCAATATAACTATTCCTTTCAATAATATATTTGAGACTCTTCACCCTAAACCAAGACTAGACCTTCCCTCCACACCAAGTCAACCTCCTAGAATTTTGACCTCTTTCTAGCAATTGCGACTAGGCAGCGAATTACGGCAACTCGTAGCTTCCGGCAACAGTGAAACTTGGAAGACTTAGATCTCCCAACCTAAGACACGAAACAGAGAGAGAGAGAGAGAGAGAGAGAGAGACACCAAATTTTCGATTTTCCTTGTCTCCTTAAACTTCCCCAAACTCACATTCACTTTAGCTTCCCAGCAACAGACTTCGCACCTTTTCCCAACTACAAGAGAACTTTGCACTTCTACCCAGCTACAAGAGATTTTCACACTTCTTCCCAACTACAAGAGAATTCGAACTTGTGTGTGAATGATGCTCCAAATGAATTTGATGAGCTTCCTTTTATAGGTCCTTAGGTCCTTAGGTCGAATAAGGTCCTTAGGCCGACTTGATCTTCTCTTAGGCCGACATGCTGTGGAGGTTACATAATTCATATTTGACTCAATACTTAACATTTTTACATGATTCAAAAGCCCAAGAAGGGTCTCTTTAAATGTACAATAACTCTAGACTCAGAATAAATCCTAGAAGTCCTCAGTGGGGACTTTGACCTAAAACATGGTGACCCAAGCATGAAACTCATGCTTTAAGAAGTCACAGTAATAATAATAATAATTTTATTCTTTTGACAAGTACATTACATGATGACTCAATTACATTAATGAAGACCAAACACAATTACATTTTCCAACACAAGGCTCTAGTTGAAAACCAGACAAGGAAACATATCAAAGCCTTGAAATTAGCAAAGGGGAAGAGTATACATCCAAGGAGTTCAAGGGTTCTTACAAGAAGAAAGGAATTAAGAGAAAGATAACAGTTCCATATCACCCACAATAGAATGGGGTGGTCGAGTGAAAGAATCGATCCACCATAAGGGTTGCTAAGGCCATAATACATGACTAGGACTTGATGTGTCTTTGGCTATAGGCATGCAACACAATAGTCTACATCCAAAGTCGGTGTCCTTGCATAATCTTGGAGAAGACGTCATAGGAAGCATTCACTAGTGTGAAGCCAAAGGTGAGTCATTTATGCATGGTTGTCCAATTTATATCCATGAACTAATAGAAAATATGACCAAGATGGAGCCCTCCAACGTAAAGGGTTTATCTGTAAGTTACAATAAGACTACAAAGATTTATAGTCTCTATGTTCCACAGCAAAGGAAGGCAATGGTAAGCCACGATGAAAAGTTTGAAGAACACTTTGCAACCAAGAAGTCTCGTGATCCTAATGTTGAGCTAGCATCACCAATGATTTCTAGGGCAATGTGGCAGCGTTCGAGTGAATAAGGGAAGACAAGAGCCCCTTCTACCTCTATCAGGAGACCTCAATGGTTCGGTCACACATTGAAGGATTCTCAAGAGCATGTTGAGACTCCTAGGAGCACTTCTTGGAAAGAACACACCTCCAAAGAAGTTTACATACTATATGGCAATGATTAGCAACATTCTAGACTCCAAGATTTCCATTTTTCAAGCTGCAACAAACCAACAAGTATGGCAAGACACCATGGTGAAGGATTGTTAGAGAATCTAAGGCAAGATGACATTAATGATTCTTCTAACTATGATAACTGTTTGTGATGTCTTTTTACTTATTAGGATTATCTTCTTATTATTATTATTAAAGTGTGTTCTTCAATCATCAAACAGCGACCAAAACAAGAAGATCAATAAGATACAAGTACACAAGATGTAGGCTCCAAGCTAGGGCAAAACCTCTCCTCTTAAGAGAAAAACCCTTCAATCTCTTCTTATAGATTCTTTATTGACGAATACCAAGACCCTTGACCAACATTGAAGCCCTTCCAAGGCCAAGATCAACTTCTCACTAATGTGCTTGCTTTACTGCTTTCCAAACCTAACATAATATTTTCCGACAACACTACTTCAACCTCCAGCCATAGCCTTTCAGCCCTATCTGCAGATCTACAACTTCGACCCCCCGGCAGCAGCTGTTACTTTGCACGTGTGGACTAAAATTGCTTCTTCTTTGCCTATAGCTGCCTCGCTTGACCAAATTTGTCTTCTGGATCTAGAAGGGGACTTTGTTGGCCCTTCCTTCAACCCTTTTTCATCAGATCAAATCCTCACAATGAAACCCTAGCCAAGCAGCAGAAACCCTAGCGAAAAGCTGCAAAATTTCAGCCTCCTCCTTTACACTTGTGGAGAGAATGAGAGGAGGAAATGAATGTGCCCAAATGAGGTCGAACTATCTCCTATATATAGGTCTTCCAGGGGTACGAATTCCAGCTTCTATGCCAACTTGACAAGCTGGTAGGCTGACTTGGTCATGGAAAGTTAAGTAAAATACAAAAATAATTATTTTTACAATTTACAAGATGCCTGATGAGGTAATTATGAAAATGCCCCTATTTGACTTCTTGAGCTAGGACAACCCTATAAGCACTTTCAATTAGTGCTTGACCTATAAAACAATTTTCTTGGGCAAGAAACCTAAGCTCAATAATAATTATTATTATTTTTCTTTCTTTTACAAAATACAAGAATCAAAAGTACATTTCATATTTATGAAGACTGAACCTAGTTACACTTTCTTCAACAGCCACACCTCCATCATGAAGAATGATGTTTTGGACATAGTGCCAAGACTGAAGGAGAAGTCAATTGTGATTTCCAAGTGGCTCTACAAGATCAAGCAAGATGTAGATGGCAGCATTGAGAACCAATGCGAGGATTGTGGTGAGAGGGTTCTCTGAAAGACAAGGAGAAACATACGAGGAGACATTTGCTCTAGTCACTAGGTACACTTCTATTAGAGTTGTTATGTCTTGTTTCATTTATGGGATGGCGGATACATTAGATGGAAGTGAAGGTAACTTTCCTTAATGGGATCATTGAGGAAGTGTACGTAGAGGAGCCTTAGGGATTTGAGATAAATGGGGAGTCCCATGTGTGCAAGCTTAAGAAATCCTTGTGTGGACTAAAGCAAGAAATGAGAGATAGTATTCCAAGATTGATGGCTATATGCAGAGTATAAAATTCCCCTAAAGCATAGCAGATTCTAATTTATATTATATATTTGTTCAGACTTTTATTTTGGTGTTGTATGTAGACAACTCTTTTTACATGTGCTAAGATGCTCATTACAAGGTGCAAAGCACACATGGCAATTGAGTTTGAGATGAGGGACATTGGCATGATGCATTATGTCTTAGAGTTGGAGGTTTGGCAAAGACCAAAGAAGATTTTCCTTAGGCAAGGTAAATATGAAATTCAGAGCCTAAAGAGGTTTTAGATGGAGGATTACAAACCTAAGGCAACACCCACGATCACTAATATGAAGAAGGTGACAGTTTCATGTAAGAGTTGGTGGATCCTACAATATATAGGTAACTAACAAGTTCCTTGGTGTATTTGGTCAACACCATGCAAGATGTGCTTTGCAATGAACACCTTGAATCAGTGCACAGTGGAGTGAAGGCACTAACATTCAGTAGCGGCAAAACATCTCCTTAATTATTTGAGCACAATGGAGTATGGTCTGAGCAATGATTAGCAGCATTCTAGATTAGCAGTGATATTCTTGCATTGATTCATGTTTATTTATCCTAGATCATACTTTCTGACCATTGTCATGTAACACAATGTGCTTCATGACAGGGCTCTGCAATCCATGTAGGGAGAGGCACTCCCCTCCCATAGAGGTTTCAAAACATAAGAAAAATCAAAAGCAGTAGCTTTTAGCTCCGCTTTTAACATTTTATTGTGGGTGTGCCCTGTGTTTATCCTTCATTGGACACTACATTTATGGGATGAATTTTGCTTTCACATCTATGCATTTGTTCATTAATTTTCCATTTATAGTTTTACAATGAAAGAGAACAAACAAACAAATACCTTCAGTTTGCATGTAAACAATATATATTGCACCATCACATTTACACAGGAATTTTCAGTTTCTATTCCTAAATTCTATATATATATATATATATATATACCAAATTTTAGGTTATAACAGGCAAAACAACGATTAATATATTCTACTATAAATAGACAAATGGGTGATTTGGCAACAACCAATATACAAGTTCTGAGATACAACTGAATTTTACATTATAAATGTAATGAAATAAAATAGAATTATCACAACTATTTAATTAATCTCAATGCTCTCCCCGAACTTGCATGCTTATGTAATCATTAGACTAGTATGGCCCAAATGTCCAAATTGCAGTGCCTCCAATTTATCACATAATCTTCATTTTCAGCAACTAAAAACCATTGGGATTAGCGTTCTGAATATCTGTAGTGAGCTCTGCAAAAGTGCCCTGGCTGTATAAATTAATTTTGCATGTCTTAACATTATCTAGATGGCATTAAAGACATTAACCAACTCCATTTTCAAAACAAAACCTCTGCTCACACATCTGCATCATATCCTTACTAGTTGTGAACCTAGTGTTAATAATCTTAAAGGAGCCAAAATAATTGCTAGAGAGCAGCTAGGGGTGCAACCCACCAGATGAATGCAGAAAGATTTAGCACCCCTAATCTACAACAGAAGGATTCACTCTGAGAATTCTTAAAACCACTTTGCAGAGGTTGATTAATTCAGGCAAGTAATGTTTAGAAGGTTCACTCTTTCTATTAAGTTATCTCTGATATTTTGCTTGACACCTTTTGAATATCATAATCCATGTCAAATTTTCAAGCACCTTTAAAACTAACCTTGAGCATTTTCATAGTTGGCTGGAGATACATGCACGAAGCTCCAAAATGTTCCACATAACAAAACTTTAAATATGGTGCAAGGCAACAAAATCCATTGTGTTCAGACTAATCAGTTATTTGTACTCCAATTTATGTACAGATTTCTCTTTGCTGGCTGTACGAAGTGGTCTCAAGTTTAGTTTTTGATACTCCTCTCAACAATGCAAATCTGGGTTAAATAAGCTTGAGGGTTAAATAACACGTTCAATAATGAGTCTTATGCTGAGCCAGCCACCAAAATTTCTTGGCAACTATAAAATAAGGTTCAACCTCGAGTGATATAAATCAAAAAACATAGACCACACAAGAATCCCAGAGGGACTAAGAGTATTACGAACTTTATTTGTGGGACAGCCAACTACTTAATATCATTGGCAGAATGTACTATATTTTTCAGTAAAACATTCAGTCATCTATATTACATTATTAATGTCACTCTATCGTTCCCTAGGCAAGCTAGTATCAAGTACTATCATGTGTGCACTTTAACAGGGCAATCGTTCTTGATTATAAAAGTAAAACTGCTTGCAAAGAATTCAAACCAACATTTCCCTTCAAAGATGACATTAAACTGGAATATGCATCATCCTGTGATCAGATATAATGTGTAAAAATAGTACTTAATGACATTGAAGTCATTCTACTCAATTTAAACATTTTTGAGTTTATATTCTATAATGTACATATCATGTTCACAAAGCAGTATACCAGAAAAGTCAACATTCTCCAACACCCCCGACCAGGAGTAATATGTGAAAAGAAACATAATTGAATTATAACACTATATTTTACACCATGCAAACAGCATGTTGGTGCTTCATTATATAGTACATTGCTTATTCTCAAAAAAGGATTACTCCTTTCAATCAACCAGTCACTCCCTGACTAGAATTTACCCAGTGCTTCTTTACTTTGCACAGAACTAAGGGGTAACAGGAATGCCAGATTCATGGCTAATTTCATCTGGAGCCAGAAAATTACTTCCAACCTTGTTACTAGTGTCTTGATCTACAAAACAGAAAAGGCAGATAACAATATTAATTATTTGTTGTACAAGCTATACACAAATATAAAAAACAAACAAAAAACAAACATTTAGAATAAAAATTGTAAAATGAAAATCCAGAGCATATGAATTATGATCTCTATTCAATGGAAACGTACCAGCGTACCCACACTTGATACCATACCAGCGCACCTAAAATGCACATCCCATACCCTTCCACACCCCACCGTACCCTGAAGCAAGTTCAAGTACCCGGCTGTACCCCAGAGGAATTTCAAGACATACCCCAATAATACCAGTCTACTGTTTTTCTATCAATTAAATTATAAGAATGCTCAATGATGAAGTTTATTGTTATTTGGATGCATTGTTCGATGTTGAATCATGTGTTGAAAAGTGTAACTAGGTTTGGTCTTCATAATGACATGTAAATATGATTTTATGTAATGAGATGTAAATAAGAAAAAAAAAATTATTATATTGACTTGCTTCATGGGTTTCATGAGCAAGGGATTTTGTCTTTGAGTCAAGACTCCCATTGAGAGTCTTTAGGATTTATTTGCCATCTAGTCATAAAATGTTGAGTCATTGTCATGTAATGAAATCATGTTACACTTTGTAAAAGGCCAATCTTGTCTATGTAAAGTATCCTCCAAGAACTTGTCATCCATCCTCTTCAAGTCGACCTACAAACAATGAAGGAACATGCTAGAACAAGTCGCCCTAACCTCCAACAGTCACATTGGCCTAAAGGACATGAGAAGAAGTGTATATATAGCCTAACTCGACCACACTTGAAGACACACATTCGATCAAGCAACTTGACTTGAATTCGGTGAAGGAAAAGTGCAAAGCAAAAGTAAAGCAGAAGAGCAAAGAAAAGGCAGAAGAGAAGTGTGAAGAAAGGGCAGCGAAAGAGTTTCTTTTGGGGCAGCGAAAGACATTCTTTTGGGGCAGTGAAGAAGGGTTCTTCTGGACAAGCAAAGAAGGAGGTTTCTTCTAGGCAGCAAAGAAGAGATTCTTTTGGGGCAGCAAAGAGGAAGTTTCTTTAGGCAGTGAAGGAGAAGTTTCTCCTAGGGCAGCGAAGGAAGGATTCTTCTAGGAGACCAAGATTCTCTAGAGGAAGCCAGTGATATCCTAGAGACTGAGTTTCTCTAGAGGAAGTCAAGAAGAAGTACTGTGAAGGATAGAGACCGAGTTTCTCTAGAAGGAACCGAGGAGAGCAGTTCAAGATCAAGAAGAAAGGCGAGGAAAGGAAGAGGCAGAGCATCAAGGTTAGTGACAAGGTTCATGGGAGGATGCTAGAGTCAAGGGTCTGTATCATGGTCTTGGTACTTATCAATTGAAGATCTAGAAAAAGAATTTTGATCGGGGTTTCCTCTCGAGAAGTGAGAGGTTTTACTCTAACCTAGCACACTAGAGTATCACACTCTTCACTGAGATGCCTCTCTCAATGTCTTGTTTTGCTGCATGGCGTGTCTTCTCAGTCTCCTTAGCCTTGCTTTTATAACTTTATGTTGAACTAAATCCCTAACCCTAATCTCCAAAGTGATTGACGACCGAAATCAGATTTCACCTCACTTGTGATCAAAGGTTGAGATTAAAACACAATCATTAAAGTAATTATTTCACTTTTCCTGATTTTACTTTAGCTCAATTAACCAACATAATAATTATGTGTTTTTCCTAAGTCAAAACATAGGCTAAGTTACAAAAGCAACTTGTTCACACTTAAGCAAGTGTCCTAAGGAGGTCTGTGGGTGACTTCTTGAACGCCTAGACGCTTAGGCCTGTGCAGAAGTACTTGCACAAGCTACAAACATCAACAAAGAAAACAATTTTCTAAGTCTAATATTTTTACAAGCATTATCTCTCGTTGATTTTTCCCTAGATTTGATAGCCACACTACCAACATGACAAAGGCCCCATTTCAATGATATGGCAAAACTCTTGACAAGACAAATTCCTAAAAGCAGATTTGCAAACTCTTGACACTAGAATTTACCATGCAAATTTAAGTGTTAAATAAATGACTTCTGCAAGCACATCTATTGCTTCCAAAAGTTTGAGATAGTTTGAGTTCTATTTCTAGAGATTTTCTAACTGACAAGAGGGACACCATATTCAATATTTTAGTTCAAACTTCGTTCCATTTTTAGCAAGATTCCCATGCATGCATGTTACATGCAACACTTGAAGCGCATGCATGGGAAAATGATAGTGTCAAACAGGTACTTTTCAATTTTGAGACCTATTATTTCAAGAATGTTTCTATTTTTTGAAACTTGCTATTTTCAGGAAAAAGTTGTAGTTTTAGTACGCATGTGGTGGTTTCCCTAAAGGCTATTCTTCAAATTTCAAATTTGTTATTTTTGGAAAGTTCATATATCTTGACACCTACTTTCTTTGAAACTAACTAGGTTTCTCGATACCCTTTATGATTGAAGAAGTCTAATTTTAGAGTCTCTAATTTTAAAAAAGAATTATACATGGATGGCTTTATCTAGTGATTTGAGAAGAAAAAAAACCCAGAAATTTCAATTCATATTGTCAAATGCAAAATTAGGTCTAAACTAGGGCTTTCATTGTTGAAATATGTAACTAGGTTCGGTCTTCATAATGTCTTATGTAATCTTCATTTTATGTATTTCATGTAAGGAGAAAAGAAAAAAATTATTATTATTTTAGAGCATGGGTTTCATGCTCAAGGTCATTTTATTTATAGGTCAAGCACCCATTGTGTTTCTAGGGCTTTGTCATAAATTCGAGTGAAAGAGTCATTGTAATATGTAAAAGACCCTATTGGGCATGTTGTATCATGTAAAAGGAAGAACTCGACCTCATGAGGAATCATCCAAGATCTTCCAATGAAGCTTGTTGAATAAAAGAAAGAGGCCAAGAAGAAGAGTGAAAAAGAGGAGAAGGAAGAGATGATAAGATCAAAGTTTTAGAGGAATGTTTTGGGCTATTCCTACCACACGTACGAAGATAATTAGGGCATCATTCTACTGCAACAAGACCAAAATTTTCAGTCACCATAAAGAAAGTTTGGGGCTCACAAGCACAAAGTTTGAAGGTCGAGTTATCAAGGAGAGAAGATCAAACCAAGCAAAGGAGAAAGGAGCAAAGTTCACCATCTTTTCCCACATGTGTGAGTTAGGGTTTCTGCAGTAGAGGCTGAAAATTGCAGACCTAAAGCAATGACCGAAAATCTGAAATAGCAGCTGAAATCTGAAGTGTGAAGCTAGTTTGACTTTGGTTGACTTTGTGGAAGAGAAGGCTCATCAAAAGAGAGTTTGACTTGGCCTTGGAGGGGTCTTTGTCTTGGGCTTTAGGTCTTGGAATTCGTCATTTGAAGATTCTATAGAAAGAGAAGAATTCTTGTGGGTTTTCCTCTCAAAAGGAGAGGTTTTGGTCTGGGCTAGCAGCCTACATTTTGTGTCCTCTTGTCTCATTCATAGTTTGGTAGTTGTTTGATGATAAGAACACAATAATAATCAAGTGAAAAAAGAAGCTAATTACAAGTACATCAATTTAAGTAAAAGAATATCACAAGCAGTTATCTAAGTAAGAGAAATCACCCTAATCTAGCTACCTATTGTAACATGCATTTTTGTTGCTTGTAGTATTCATTTTTCATACAAGAACTTGAAAATATTTCAAAAATAGATAAAAGCAAGAGGAAGGAGGAATAATGGTATATAGGATATGTTTTCTTTGTGAAGGAACAAGTAAAAATAAAAGAATCGGCCCTGATATAGCCAAGGATTAAGCCAATGTTTTATATATATATATATATATATATATATTATATATTATATATATATATATATATATATATTATATATATCGCAAAGCATAAATTATATCGGATTTTACAAAGGAAATATAGTGTTAAAGTTAAAGCCGGATCTGAAATATATATATGCTTTTAAAGTTCGTCGGTCCGTTGCACCGCAGAACTATAACGTTGGGTGCCGTCGATTGTGATATGAGATGGCCGGACCCGAAACATATATATATTACTTTGTAAAGTTCCGGCGGGTCCGAGTAACGAGCACCTATATATATTATATATATATATATATATATATATATATATTATATATATATATATATATATTTATATACAGTTGGTTCCGGATTGCGATTTGCAATAGGCGGACCCAAAACATATATATGTTATGTTTTATAAGCCCCGGCGGGTCCGCAATATCGCATAACACTTAATATATATGTATATGTCTATGCCGATTGCGATTTGCGATTGCGGGCCGGACCCGAAATATATATATTATATTTAAAAGCCTCAGCGGGTCCGCGAAGCAATGGGTGTTAGTTCAATCGCCGATTGCAATTTGCGATAAAGTTTCCGGACCCGATAGTCTATACATTATGTTTTATAACTTTGGCGCGTCCGTTATATCGCGGTTTTGTTAAGGATTGTGTCAATACAACGTTTGATAGCGTTGATTGCAATTTATAATGGGAAGTCAACAAAGCATTGAACAAGCAGATCTGATAGATTTATTAAATTGGGTTAATTCCTTTCAGTTCTGCTTTGCATGTTTTGCATCGATTTTGTTGTGTAAACGAAAAAACCAGTGTTAGAGCCAAATTTGAAGAAAAAGGCAGTTCGTCAAATTTCTTGGTGTTTTGGCCAATAAAAATGCCTAATACATACGTAAGTCCCGATTTAAGCACAACTAACACAGTTTATCACGAGTAAATGAATTTATCATTATTTAAGCATATACAGAAGAACCCAACGGCCGATTAACAGAGCAAGCCAGCAGTTAATGTCATCTTCAAAGTTCAGTTATTTTGTTGTTATTTCATGTTCTTTGAGGTGTCTTTTAACCTCTGTAAAATTTTGTAATAGTTTTTAATTCAGATAGTTAGGGAAACAGTTTAGTAGTTTGACAGTTTCAGAGATTAATAATTGTTCCACAGTATAAAAAGAGGAAAATTTACTAAGAAAGGGTTCGAATTTTGGAGAAGCCGGAGACAAGGACACTGTATTCCTGATATCATCGTTGATTAATGAAAGAATAAGAAGTTTCCATGAGTTGTTGGGTATATTTTTGTAACTTTCTCTGTCATGTGTCATGTTATGTTTTCTTCTTTCAAGTATAGTAATGACGTTGCAGGTCTTTATTTGCTTATGTGGATAAAGTTAAAATTCCTTAAAGAGCACTCTTATACTTGAAGTTTCCACCTTCCTTTCTAAGTTATAGATAATAGTTTCTATGAAAGATCAGCATATTATCTTTAACTTCTCCAAGAGTCACAGATAGTAGTTTCTATGTTAAGCGGCATATTGTCTATGATTCAGTTCTCATTTTCATAATTCTTCTAAGTTAGCGATAGTAGCTTCTGCGAAAAACAACATATTATCTTTTTAACTTCTCCTTCAAGCTTTCTTCGCTCATCATTTATATCTAGCAACAAATGGCATTCTGAAATGTTCCAGTCATACATGTTTTAAGGGTTAAAGACCAAGTTTTCCAGGTCCTTCATTTGAGAACACAACAAACAATAAGTGACAGTAAACAATATTTATTGATGTCTTAAGCACAATTTCTCTACAGCCAGAAAATTGGTTTCTTAAGGTACAACACTACCAATAGATTTCTCAACAATCATTATGTCTAAAAATGTTGATTGTGCTTTTTTCTAGGATTGTATCCATTGTATTTTTTTGGAATTTACCTTATCAATTTTGAGCCAAGAAGAGGGAACCACACTTGAGGTCTACCAATAGTAGCTACAATTTACTGTTGGAAAAGGATAGTGCTCCACTTAAGGTTTTTATTTTCAACTTTGACATTGGTAAGAGAAGACACCCCACTTGAAATTATTCCAAGCAATCTTTAGTGGCTACTCTTGGTAAACTAGTGCGCCCTCCCTAGAGGACCAACAAAGCAACAGATGAGGAAGGCTTTTAGGCAGAATTCCTTAAGCATGGCACCCAGCCTCTTGAGGCCTATATTGTTCATCCATCCAACTATGTGATTTGTTCCAACTTCCCCCCGCTTGGGCAAGACACGTTATCCATTTGATCTTGTGCCTAAGGAGGCACTACTCTAGAGACTTCAATACATTAGCATATATGAGACCCATCTAGTAGCCAACATGAGATACGAGTGAATTTTGGGTCACCTCAGGATGGCGCATGGCCTTTATGACTTTATCCAGAGGACCATTGGGGAAAAACAGGGGTGCCCCCTCTCGTTGACCCTTTTTGAGATTTACATCGATGAGCTGGAATCCTTCCTCCATGAGCTCACCCAAGAGGATGACAATTCCCTTCTACATCAAGTGTTGATCTCCTTGCTCATTTTTGCAGATGACTTGATCCTATTGGTATCTACTCCCAAGGGTCTATAGAGACAAATAGACACCCTAGTCAGTTTTTGTGACCTTCGACAATTGACAATCAAACTAGGTAAACCAAGATTATGATCTTCAATGCTTCAAAGAAAACACTTATAGATATGCATTTCTGCTTTTGAGGGGAAGAGATAGAGGTCACCACATCATACATCTACATGGGAGTACAGTTCACAGGACCTTTTGTGCTCGTCTTTCGCTTGGTTTCTCTCCTCCACAGTGTTAGATCTTTCAAAGATTCAGTTATCAAGAGACTGGTACCCCTACTTTGCACCTTGTTTGTCGAAGGCCATCGCTTTGGCTCACTCCTTAGGCCAGACAAGGGTGGTTCTCAAATGCTTCTCAACTTCTCCATACACTGACCATCTCCCAAAAGCATCTTCCCCCCTTCAAATTCTCCCTTGTCGCATCGAGTCATCTCATGTCACCCAAACAAATGGTGAATTAGTTCATCAAAGAGGATATCTACAAATTGTGCATTCAAGACCTTTGCCCAAATATGTCCTCCTACCTTGAACATTTCCTAGAGTTACAAGATGTTACCGTTGTTCAACCCTGATACACACACAAACACTGCATGCACTCATTCAAGATCCCTTTAGGCCAATTTTGTGTTGGTTCTCATCGACTCTGAGTGGAGACTAACCACCATATACCACGATTTTATAGGATCTGCTACGATTTGATAGGATCTTCTAGTTATGTCACCTTTAAGAGCAAGAGACAGAGAAACACCTCATCTTTAAGTGCCCCATATACTACGAGATCAGGGGGCGCTATCACTGCCTCTATAAAGATTCAAGAGGATCCCTCTCTACCTTCTTCTACTATCCTAACCAAAGATGCCTAGCCCTTGTCATCAAGGAGAATTTCAGACACATCTCAAATCCTACATACCCCACCTCACTTGGGGATGATTCAAACGATCACATCACACTTTTAGGTTGATTCATGATCAGTGCAACAAGTAACGAGCCAAGATCCAGAGTATTTCAGATAGCAGAGTAGTGAGACATCAAGTCTCACCTCATCCCCCCCACCCCTTGGGAGGCAAACCAATATCCTTGAGACCATTATGAAGGTGTCAAACAACACATCAGTTCACTCACACCTAGGGCGTCAACGGGATTAGTTCCAAATGGTTCCCAAATATGGTTGCACCCCCCCCCCCCCCCCCAAAACCAACAGGTCCCTCCCCAACCCCAAGTGAAGCAACCAGAGACTTATCCAAAGCTTTTTTGCTTTGACCTTGGATGTTAGGAGGATCCCTCGATCCTGCATGCCCCCCAAGATCATGCAGTCAGACTCCTCATTGGATCCAGAGGACTTTGATAGTGAGCCACCACCATTGTCACCCCCCTCATCGTCAACTATCAAACTCGAGCATTCTTGACATCATCAACCAACAACCCTGGACTTATTCGCTTAGTCTTCTACATCAACAAGACTTTTCATCCAATTATATAAATGTTTATGAGTTTGTCTATTGTTGCATTTCTTCTTTACATCATTTATCCTAGATTTAGCTTTGGCATTTTCTAAGAGTTGGGTTTACACTACGACATTGTACTTGTATTGGATGTATCCTTCAATCTCAGTGATCTGCTTTTGTGGTCATTTGTTGAACATTAATAAAAGTATCCTCTTTTATCTTAGAGAAGATTCATCACATATTCCAATGCTCTTGGTTTCTATTTCAAACCCTAACTAGTAACCAAATTGAGAAGATTATTATTGGTAGATCTCTTCCCTATCTTGAACTTGACTAGTGTGCCCTCATTGATCTTTCGCAAAGCAATTATTATACTCATATGGGAGACTATTGCCTTCTTCCATCCATTCTATTGCAGACAAACGCGGGCGCATAAGTTGGAACTTTTGATTGTTATTAGCCTTTTGTGATCAATTACTGCAATAGAAGATTGAACTTAAGGGGAGTCTTTTTTTTCATGGTGCTATTAGCTAGAGAATTGTGCCTCATTTGAGGCTATTTAAGCGTATTTTATGTGCCTTTTGGAACTATTGTGCAAATGGTTGAGCTCCCAGCTTGAGGGTTTACCAACTGATTCATTTTAGTTATTTTCAACCATTGCTTTGAACAAGGAAAATTTTATGGCTAAAGTCACCATTTGGCTAATTTTCCATTCTTATCCAAAAATAATTCATTAATTGCCCCTTTTTTCTAAAAATTATTTGCCCAAATTTCTATAGGATAAAATTCTTTTACTTTAAAAATGCCAATTTTCTTAGAAACCATATAAAATCCTCAAAAAAAATGAATATTTTTTACAAAAAAAAATTGTCAAAACATTTATAGTTGGCATTTTAAGAATTAGTAAGATTTGCTTAAGTGTATTGTAGATTTCCAAAAGATGTTGGTACACTTATAATTTTGGGGCTCTAATAGCAACTTCAGCAAATGAGTCTCAGCTTTTCCACAAATGAGTATCGACCTATACATAGATGAGTCTCAGCCCTCCTATTGTGCACTCCACCTGCAAACTTGTGCCCACATGCATCATGTAGTTGCACGCTTTTCACCTCTCTTCGGTGTTTAGTCACTCACTAGCTTGAGAAAATCACTCTCCCAAGAATGTATGTATATTCATCCTCTCCCTTAGGCATCTTTTATAGTTTTTATTAAGACAAAACACTAATTCTCAATCACCAAAGTGATGGATGGTTAGGATTAAATCCTAATACACTTAGATTAATGGTAGAACCTATTAGTTCCCTGTACAATGTGTAATCCACCAACTCTGACCATGAAGCAATAAGCTTCCTCAGATTGGTGATCATAGGTGTAGGCATATGCCTACAATCCACCATCCTGAATCTCCTCAAGATATCAATTGCATATTTTCCTTGTCCTAGGAAAATCCCATCTATCTATTGCCACACCTCCAACCCCAAAAAGTAGTGCATCATGTTGATATTCTTCGTCTCAAACTTCGTAGCAAAATCTCTCTTACACATCTCTATGAGCTTCTTTGACCCTATGAGAAATAGATCATCAACATACAACCCCAAGATGAGTGGATCATCACCAACAAGTGCGTAATACAAGTTGGGATTCACCTCACTCTTGGTGAAGCCCATACCTAGCAAATACTCATCAATCCTCAAGTACCATGCTCTCGGTCCCTCCCTAAGTATAGTGCCTTCTTCAACCTACATACATGAGACTCTCTCCCATGCACCTCAAATCCCGGCTATTGTTCAAACACCTCCTCCTCAATTATCCCATTGAGGAAGGTTGTCTTTGCATCCATCTGATGTATCCTCCACCCCATCTCTAAACTAATAGATATAACAGCCCTGATAGAAGTATACTTCGCAGCTAGAGAAAATGCCTCCTCATAGTCCACTCACTCCTTCTGGGAGAACCCTCTCACCATGAACCTAGCCTTGTGCTTCTTAATATTACCATTTGTAGCATGCTTAATCTTATAGATCCTCTTCAAATTAACCACTAATTTCCCCTTTGGCCTCGTCATAATATCCCACACATCATTCTTCATGATGGAAGCATACTCTTCCACAAAAGTATCCCTCCAAACCTGTTGGCCCACTGCCTCATCATAACTATTGGGCTTAAAATCAATGATGTCACTCACGAGCGATATATAACTAGGAAACTATCTCAATGGTCTACTCTCCTTGAAAGTACTCTAAGGAGCCTCCAAAAGCTCTTAAGCATCTCTCAATGTTTGCTCAAGCCATCTTGACCTCCTCCTAACGAAAGTAGAAGGAGCCTCCACTCCCCGTTCTAATCTAAACAGCAAGTCCCTATTGTTGGGGTCATTGGTCTCTCCTTAACTTCAAAGCCTCTCACTCCCTATCTTCTACTACTACTAGAAAGCGTTCATGTGACATCCTAAAGGCTTAGCTCTCCTTGAACCTAACATTCCACTCACCACAATATTCCAATACGGTAGAATTTAGACCCTATATTCTTTTGAAGTCTCATTGTAACCAACAAAGATGCATGTGTTGAAGGCTCCAACGCCATCCTCTTCTTTGAAGGTACATGGATATGTATCAAACACCCTAAGATACAAAAATGCCCAGCCTACAATCTCACCCTTGTGAATACTGCCTCGAGAGTCTTGTCCTCCGAGACCTTGTGAGGACTCTTGTTTTGATTGTGCATTGCCTTGCTGCAAAGCTTTTGCCGAAAGAAACATGGACAGATCTTGATCATGTATCATAACTTTGGCAACTCCAATAATGGCCTTATTCTTCCTCTCTGCAACCCCATTTTGTTGTGGGTTGTAAGGCATCATCAGAGCTTTTTTTATTCTTGCCTCCTTGCAAGAATTCTTGAAATCATTGGAGCTATTCCAATGACTAGTTCTCCCCATTGTCAAACCTCAAAACTCTAACCTTCCTCCATGTCTAGTTCTCCACAGCTTTAAACTCTTGAAATTGACTGAAGACCTCATACTTGGTCTTCATGAAGTAGATCCACATCTTCTTGGAGAAGTCATCTATGAAGGTCACACAGTAACTTTAACCACTCAAATATGAAACTAACATAGGACCACACACATCTAAATGCGCTATATCCAATATGCCCTTAAACCTGTTGTCACTACTAGGAGAGGTCATCTTGGCATACTTGCCAAGTGCACAACCCTTGCACACACCCTGCTGCTCTACATTGAACTCTAAAAGACTAGTGACAATCTCCCTCAATATAGTTAAGGTTGTGTGTTGCAAGTGACCCATCCTGCCTTGCCATAAAACTTCAACATGTATAAGTTCCCTTCTTTGCTCCCAATCACATGTCTTGTGCTCAAATTAGAAGCTCTCAACCTAACAAGTACATATCCATCTTGGAAGTAAACGTCATACCCCTTATCCTCCATGATTGAGAGCCTGAGACTACTAGAAGGTTCTTAGTCACCCCTAGAACATATAGTATCTTTGTCACCTCCAAAGGCTCTCTTAACTGTAATAGTTCCAACTACCTCTACTACACATGGCATTATTGCCAAGCTCCACATGTAGGTTTGTCTCCCTCTGAAATACTAGTGAAAAACCCTTGTGGTCCCATCATATGATGACAAGCACCATTGTTGAGGACCATACACCTGTGGCTATGGTGCCAAAAAGACAAGACACCAATGAGAACTCCTCAAACCTAGCGGCAAACTCGTTGATCTATGAATTTGTTCAAGCTACAATCTTTGCCTTCCCCTTGCACTTCTTGCTCAGAAATTTGTTGATTTGGGGTAGCATCGGATGTGCTCTAGACCTCAAATTTTGCAAGGAGGCTTGAGCACATGTATTCCGAAGAACCCAAAAACAGTTTTGCAAAATTCCACCCAGAGACGATTTTATTAAAATAATTAATATTTTTAATGGAGTTCCTTAGTCTAAACTTAGGAAAATTAAAATATTAATGGGTATTAATCTAGTTGTGGGTGTAACTTGTAGAAAAAGACGGAGATCAAGTCAAAACGATCTGAGCCTTTGGTTAGGAGTTAATCTAGGTCGTTGGTTGTCCAACAAGAAGATATAAGAAGGGGTTTAAGGGTCATTTGGAAAATACACCGAGAGAGATCAAGAGATCGAATTTCTGAAGTGAGAAGTTCTCAAGAGGGAATTCGATTGAGGAGATTTCTTGTAGTTGAGGGGCGGGGATAGTTGGGTTGGAGGATCTTCTCCGGATCCCCGAATACTCAGCAAAGAGGCAAAGAAGCACCAATGGAGGCAGCGTAGACCCAGGAAGCACTGACGTTGGGCCAAGAGGGCCCACATAGTGCTTCACGTAGAGCCAAAAGAGCCAACTCAAAGGCAACGCTGCCTTCCAGCAGAAGTCTGAAATTTGCCAAGGAGTTGTCGGATCAACTAGGAGGGTTGACATTAGAGCTCTAGGAAGCAAGGAGACCCAGCGTAGAGCTGACGCAAAGCCTCAGAGAGCTCCATGCAGTTACTGCGAAGGGGCATCGCAGTTGTAGCCAAGGATAGTCAGTTCAGCTGCCATATCAAAGGGATTTGTCGGGTGAAGTGAGGTAATCTCACTAAGTTTTCCTAAGGGCATCCAGAGTGAAAGCCACAATAGTATTTACTTCGATATTTACCGTAGAACACAGTAAATAACTTGTATGGATTAACAAGTAGGAGAAGTAACAGCAGTTTGTTGCAGTAGGGATTCTTGTTGTGGAAGTTTCACAAAATTGACCTACATAATGGCCAAACTTGTGACATGCAAAGCACTTAATTTTGTTTGTCTCCTTCTTCTTCCCATCCTATGATGCAGTTTCCCCACCCACATTCTTCTTGGGTTTTCCCTTCCCCTTCCTAGCAAGGACAAGGTTCTCATCATCACCTTTTTGTTGGCCACCATGTATAGACTCCTCTAGAATCTCCTCTTGGATGAAGTCATCTCACGACCTCTCCCAATATAGAAGCTTCTCTCGTACCACAATACCCTTATTGAAGGGATCCAATGGCTTTGTGAAGCCATTCAAGGTCGCCCCTACAAGCATCTCATCTAACACAGCCTCCCCAATTGCAACCAACTCATCACCAACTTGTGTGATCCTATTGAGATAAGATATTATGGTATTTGCCCTAGGCATCTTGGTGCTCTTGAGATTTTACCTCAACGTAGTTTTTTTGTTGTGATTGTCACTCTGGTACAATTTGGTTAGAGCTTCCCACATTTTCCTAGCTGATTTTTTTTGAAAAAAATGAGGGATCACATGATCCGTCACCCCATCTAGAATGATCCTTTGGATTTCAAATCCTTTTGGTTATGGGTGGCCAGTTTTGCAACATTGATAAGGGGTGAATTCCTGATCTGCAAACTCTTAGATCCCATTCTCCATAAACATCAATGCTACCTTCTCCTTCCAAGGATTGTAGTTGGAGGCACCCTCCAACCACTCTTCAAACCTCAACCCTACTGTAGTCGTTCTCACAACTTCCAAATAAAATACTCAAACCCTAAAAAAATATAATTGCTGGAAAATTCTTTATCATTGTAAACCCCTGTGACAAATCAATCATCTCTCTCTAAGGTTTGGTGCTCTCATAAAATGTTAATTTTTCAATATCATATCCAATTTATTATTCTCAGTAATTTATTTTATACCCATAAATTAAATTCACCCCAGCAATATTTTTTTAATTGTCAGATAAAAAAGACATTGCTATTTAACTTAAATATTTTGCAACAAAAAAATTACTAGTAAATCATCCACAAAATACAGTAAAAATTTGCTGAATAAATTCTCCTTCACTTTTCTATTATTCAGGAGAATTAGGGCCTCTTTTAAAAAGAAAATCGACGCATAGAGAATACATAGAAAATACAGCAGTGGAGCCTAGAAATTTGGCCCCCTCAAAAATTCAGCTTGCACCTGTGTTGGTTGCCCTTCACAATTTCGATGCCCCTATAGCAAGTTGGCCTCCTCCCAACTCTAGTGTCAACCCTCTCAGACCTCCCAAAACTCTTGGCTTGCCTGCTAGCACTTGGCCTCAACAATTTCAACCTCCTCCACGCAACACACCCTCGGCCTATCCACAGATGAGTCTTGACCCTCCTCTTGTGCACTCAATCTGCAAACCTATGCCCATATGAATCTTGTAGTTGCACACTTTTCACCTCTCTTCAGTCTTGAGTCTCTCAATCACTTAAGAAAATCACTCTCCCAAGAATGGATGTATATTCCTCCTCTCTCATAGACTTCTTTTACATTTTTCATTAAGCCAAATAACTAACCCTCAATCTCCAAAGCGATGGATGGCTAGGATTAAATCCTAGCCCACTTAGATCAACGATAGACATTAGATCTAATTCACTAAAAAGAATTAAATTCATTTTTCATTAGCTTAATAGCCAACATTAATTAATTAATGTTCTTTTCCTAAGATAAACTTAGGAAACAAATCATAAAAGTCACTTACTCAGCATAAGCAAGTACCTAAAGAAACTTTTGGACATCCTCTGCATGCTTGACACCTAGCCTATGCAGAAGCACCCATCCAAGCAATCAACATCAAGATGTTGGAGATATGCCATTTGGCAACGGTTATATCTTCACTATATGGTCCATGTTTAGCATTATGGAGTGAAATTCTATTGTGATGTGAATGCCTTCACCCCAATGCTGAGAAATACAACATGAATAGGAACTTTCGCACAAGTTTAGAGTGGAAATGCTAGAAGTGGTTTGAGATATTTGGAAGCATAACTCTATTTTGTAATTCATTTTAGGGAAAATGGAAAAGTTTTATATTTAATTGTTGAACCTAATAAAGTGTATATAATGCATTAATCGCTCAAGTCTCAGATTAGCATGAATCTCAATCGTACATCTCACCAAGACATTAGAGTTTTGGTAGATTAAGGCATCAGCTAAAAGTATAAAGACAAGTCAAGATAGAGAGTTTGGACAGAGTTTTTGTCAAACAGGAACAACAACTAGTTGAGAAAAGCTGAAGAGCAAGAGAGGAGCCAAAAGCAAAGGAAACCACCAGTACAACACCCATCCACACACCAGATCGGTACACACCCTCTCAATTGTATTCAAGCTCAATCAGGAGTATCCCAATTGCATATTCATAAACCCATTTTCAGACTATATTTGAGTTGGGTATCCATAAACCAACTCTCACACTATATTTCATATTTTTTTCAACTGCATTCAAGTTTTTGGAAATGTAATTGAGTTAGGTATACATAAACCCACTCTCTTTTGTATTTCAGCCATGTCAACCTTGTACCAATTTGGGTATCCATAAACACACTCTTTTGTCTACAACCATGGTCAGCCTCATTATTAATATGTATTAGTGTGTTTAGTGTTTGCCTTAAAGCTGACCTATTCAAAACTATTTTATTATATTCATGGGTGGGTTTATTATGTGAGCCCACAACCCCTCTTGATGAGGGTGCCCTATCTCTTGAGTTGTGAAGAAATGCATGTAGAAATTTAGAGATCTGCAGCCCATCCCAGTTTCAGTTATTTTGCATGTATTTTAATGCCCAGGGCCCCACATATAAATGTTGATAAACAACTATTTGCAAATTTAAAAGAAACACTTCAGGCTACTTCTACACTTTTCATTTATCAGCTGATAGAAAATAAAGACAAGCATTCACAGAAATTTAGGCACTCTTATTTTTGGTCAAACTTGACCCTGGAAAAACCCACAAGGCGAAAACTGGTGATAAGGAAGATTTTATTTGCATCAATTCTCAGGGAAATATGTACAGTATGAAATACAAAAACTGAGGTACTTATCTCCCTTGAAATTTGGGCCACGGTTTGCAACGAGTCTGGACTTCTGCCTTGTAACTTGGGCCACTGTCCAAAGTGTTATCAACCTCCTCTGCTCAGGTTGCTTTGCTCATAAATTTGAACCACTAGACTGAAATTTCTGCCCTTAATTTCAGTGTTGTGTATCTCTGCTAGTTCCTTTTAAATCTAGCCACTGCACGGCATTAAATACCTCTGATGTGGTCCCACTGGAAGCACACTTTCAGCCTTGAGTTTCCAGCCACAAACTGACTGCATCTCCTAGCATTTCCACCTGTTTTCTCACTGTCAAACTCGAGTTGAAATTTCCAGACTTCGCAGACCTGAACCTCATTGAAATGAAGACCTGGGCTCCCTAGAAACTCTGCCCTGGGGTGATTTCTCTCACAGCTGTAGCATATTTTCCTTCTAGCAGCCACCGCTCTCTCACAACAAACCTGCAACCTCTGCTTCATAGTCTCCTCTTCCTCCTTGCTCTTCTTCTCCAAAATGCTCATGAAGAATAGAATAAGCTCTCTACCTTTTTCCTCCCTTCTTAGCTCTCATTAGATAGGTGAACCCTAACCCTTTTGATCAAGGGCTGAGAATAGATCTCAGCCCTCTAGATCAATGGTGGAGAGCATTCCATCACTTGATCCCCTTTTCATGTGGTCCCCCTCATTAATGACTCCTAGTCACTTTATAACTTTATATTTGTACCCTGTACTTTTTTTCCACATGAAGTCAACTTAATTTTATAAAGTGACTAATATTAAAAAGTACCTAGTACATAAAGTACCACATATGGTGACTTTATAGCATGACTTTAATATAACTCATAAAGTCACATGCTAAAAAGGTGTTATAAAGTGTTTTCCTAGGCAAAAAAAAGGCAAATGCACTAGGAAATGCCTCCTTGGTACTTTTTTCTTCAACAATGCACACTCGACAATCATTTGAAAATTAAGTATTTCTAATATTGAAACAACTTCTTCTTTAGACTACAAGGAAAATATCAAGAGTTTCTCTCTTGTGTATTTTCATTTCTATAGTGCATTATGGATCAGCGCTAGAGCATACTTGTTAGGATTTTATGCTGCTATAAGAGGTCACTGGTTGAGGGTCAGACCACCTGAAGCTAGGTGCTCCCTTATGCACTAATCTAGCATGCTTTTAAGGTTTCTATGGGTATGAGATAGTCTTGGAAAATTCATTTATATACTTCCATTGTCATTCTATACAAGATGGGAAATTCGATGGGACAAGGGATTGGTTATTCTTGAGTTCTTTTCACTGTTCCGCTTCTGTGTTTTACATTCTTCTTCCTTCCATGCCAAAGTGTACACTTTGATTGAAACTTGGTATCAGTGCCTCCTATTGTCAATTACACAATTGTATCTATCCATCAGTGTGGGACAGAGATCTTGTGCAATGACTTTATGTCCCCTTGAGATTTGTCATTTAATTTATTGTAATAAATCATGTATTCTCAGCATTAGTAATAAAGATGATCACTTTCCTCGCAACCAATTTCACAATTTTTCATTGAATTTTATAAGTAATCGATAGCGTTCTGAGTTTAATGGCCCCAGAGTATACTGCCTTCCCAATCAACTTTCTTTTATTTATTTAGCGCTATGCCCTTTGGATTTGATCACCAATCAAAAAGAAAAAATTATTTCAGAGATTCTGAGTATTTCAATGACAGGTCTACAACCATTTTGTAGGAGTTCATTTATGAAGGGAAAATATAGATTTTATATTATAATTCATAAATCTAAAGTTTACTTCTTATTCTCAAGTGTTTTAAGGCAGAAATATGAATAATTTCTGATGTTTCAGCAAGTGCATATTGTGGACTTGATGTCTTTTGCATAATACAATTGAAGATTTTTTGCCTCCAGATCACTAGGGATGCCCCTTTGAGGTTTGCAAGCACTTGTCTGAATTGAGAGGCAATGTGTGAGGACACATGGGCACTTTGTTGATTACTTCCAATTTCAAGTGATAGCATAAGCTATGTGAAAAGGACATGTTTGAACACATTAGTCACTTGAATAACACCTTGCAATAATCCTAGGAAATGAAGTTGATATTTGTAGCAAATCAACCCAAAATCATGTGACGTGCTCATTGGGTTATTGATGAAAAGAATGAGGAAGAAAAAGTAGCATAAAACTTGAAACTGCCACTAGGGTAGTCAGAACCTTCCACAAGGACCCAAGAAATACCATTTAGCATTGCCAAGAACAATTTATTCTACCAAGCAATGTTCGATATCATTGTTTTTGTTGGCCTGAGATGTAAGGCCACTACTTATGACAAGTTGAGAGGACCAATCTTTCAAAGGGAAAAGGTCGACAGCAATACCAGATTGGAAGACACTAAAATATAATGGGAAACCAATGGATGGGAAGGACAAGACCCAAGGAAACAATTTTTAATTCACCACCTTCATTTTGAAAAGTTGCATTTTAATTCTCGAATTCTAAATGTTAGGAAATTTTCCACACGCAATTAACTCACACCATAACCTCTTCTACACCCATGATTTTAGTGCCTTTGGTCAAATCTCATTTACCCAATTTATCACCTTAGCTTTGCATTCTTATCAGGATGCTCACATCTAACATACACTAAAATAATTCTTCATTACTTTTCCTGCAATTAACACTTATCTTGTTGAATGCAGAGGAAAAATTTTCTATTTAAATTGGAAAGTGAGCAAGCCAGGAAATTAAACAAACAACAGAATTCACAGACGTACTCAAAAATACAAAAATAAAAGACATACATACATCTACACAACAGCTATAAAGCAGCAAGTATGCAACTTTGCCAAGGAAAATCAACGATTTTTTCAATACAAAAATGCATTTTCTATGAAAACTGTACTGCCAAGAAGTAACGAGAGAACCATACCTTTCAAAGAAAGTGTTTGGAACATTTCCCGCATAACCCTTACAAACTTGAACAGATCATTCGTCTGATTTAACTCATCAAGTAGCTCTCTGCTGCTTTCCAAGTATGGATCACAGTCTAATACTGCCAGCATAAAGAAGCAATCAGTATCATTACAGTTCATTAGTATTCAGATCATAAGTCGTCAGAGAAAACAGTCAAAAAATCATCTGCAATGGTGATCAACCTTTATATTTGTTTCTAAAAGAGTAGTTCATGCATGAGTAACTCGGAGTAGTTAGCATCAACATACAAGTATAGTGGTCATTCCTCCTGCTGTGACGTATAGTAAATGAAAATTCACGATCCGGGCACTCTAAGTCAATATTGACAAAAATGAATTTGATGCCTACATTCAAATAAACTAAAGGTCCACATTAGATTCAACACGTTTTAAATTTGATACTTAATAAAAAAATAAATATAATACTGAAACACATAAAGATCCTTCTCGGAATTAGTCCTGAGTCACTTACCTTGTCCAGATTCAATACGAAAGCCAAGTGCTCTATTGTACCATGCCACAGCCTCTTGTTGCCCTCTTATCAATCTTAAATCAGTCTTACTTCTTTCCTCAAGTTCTGCCAGTGCTTTTTCCAACCAAAAAGAAAAAAGAAATTAATACAGATCAAAACATTTCTAGAAGTCTAAAATAATGTTGCCTTCTCCTTAATATCAATTTAATGTTACTCATTTCATCTGCTGCTGCCAATGCTTTTTCCATGAACGGACAAGAAATATGAATAAGACTAAACTAAAAGCCATAGTCATTATTGGATTGTCTTCTTTTCAGATGAAATGAAATTGATCTAACTATTAACAAGTACTGTGTTTGACACGATCATGAACCAAAATCCTTTTAATTCTACATATAATGTTATGTACACAGCAACACAAAAACTTTGTCTTCAGCACCTCCATAAGCCCAAAACTTAGTTGTACCTCAGTCTGTATCATTCTAAAACTCAACCTACTGTATGAGTTAACACAACAACTAACTATAAAACAAGATATCAAAAAGAACTTTAAAAAAAAACAAGATATCAAAACGAACCTTTTAAAAAACAAGATATCAAAATGAAACACAATATCCAAGGTATTTGTATTTTAAGAGGAGAAATGGTTTGTATCGAAGTTAGGAAGCAAAGGTATAAATATATTTATCATTACAGAAAGCTTATAAGAGTAGACAGCAGCATATTCAGCCTTAAACTGTATTAAATGCATACTATTCAAAACCATCCAGTTCGAACCATAAACCAGTCAAACCAGCTGGTTCATTAGGCCGAGCCATCCAACCGGTAGAAAAATCAGTTTTGAACCTTGTGGGCTAGGGTTTCTGGCCTAACAGGCCATAAACCAGCTGGTTTATGACGGAGCCAACCGGTTTTCCCATAAACCAGCAAGTTTCTTGTCAAGTCGACCGCAGACCCCACGGAAGGCAATTTTGTGCTTTTTGAAGCAGTTTTGAGGGAAACTAGGCTCTGTTTCCCTCCAAAAATAGTCTCTCCAAGCCTTTAAAAACATGCCTCCCCTCTCATTTTCCTCACACATCTCAACCCTAGCAATGTTGGCAATTATTGGTAATGTTAAATTCTTAGAGTAAAAGAATGAAATTGACATTTCATTCTTTTACTTAAATTTTTAACATTACCATGAAATGACTCAGGATGTTTGAAACTAGTTTCAACCTCACTGGATTTCATATGGAGAAACTAGAATTTTAGATCTCACTCAAAATTCAGAAGACTTAATAGTTTTCAGGATTTGGGGGATTGCAATGTTTTAATTTGATTCTATCATGCGTGAGGGTATGAGATTGGCATTTGATCAAGAGCATGAAGTCCTTTAAGTACCTTGATGTTGATGGCATTGATTGTTGACCTTTGGTGATGTTGGTGGTATTGTTTGTTGAACTCCTCTTCCATGGCTTTAACAAAAATGAACCCTTCACTAGAAGGAAAATAATTGGTGAGGCATGCTAAGCTTTTTCAACCATGTCATAAGGTTGAGGAGATGAACCCTTGACTCAAACCAAAATCATTGGTTAGGCATGTTAAGCTTTTTCAATTTCTACCATATTATAAGGTTGATCAATCCAAGCCTGAAGACTTTGAGCTAGATGATGTTTATGTAGCTCTTGTTGATGGTCCAATTTCTAATGGTGTTGAATCAGTGATCATGTTGGTCAACAATTTGTAGTTTTGGTGTCTGGTTTTGTTGTTGCTACTACTACTAATAAGGTTGCAAAGGAGTTTGAGTCCCTTGGACTTTGAGGCAAATGATGTTTATATAGTTCATGTTGATGACCGCATGTCTATTAGTGGTGATGAGTTTGATCATGATGAGTAGTGATTATGTTGATCACTGATATGTAGACTTGTAGTAGGCCAATGGCCCCATAGCTTGTAGCTTCTTTTTGGACTCTAAAGGCCATTTAGAGCCTCATTGATTGTGTATTTTTTTGCTGATATGTATTGCAATCGGTGCCATTTTGATATATTCACCTTTATATGGTATCATGGTTTAAAATCTTAAAAATAGTTTTTTTCAATAAAATTTAATTATTTCATGTATTTTTTTAAAGATTGGTTCATTGAGATCTGACAAGTCCCAATTGACCGGTTCTAGTTTGAAACCCGATTTGATAGGTGGATCGATCCAGTCACCGGTTATGGTTTTGAATACTATGATTAAATAATCAAATTAGTTCAAACTACAAATATTCAAACTAAACTTTAATGGAACATCACCCATGCTTAAATAAGGATGGTATTTAAATTTAAAACGAATGTTATCAAAACCGGACCAATCATCAGGTAGCCCCCCAAACCGGGAACTGGTCAGAATTGGACCAGAACCAATAAAAAAAAGTCAACCAAAAACACATAAAATATTCAAATTTTAATGAAAACCACATATTTTCATGTGTATCCATCTGAATCCAAACAATTTATACATAAACAAGCAAAATTTCTCATTTATAGAGCATGTAAGGGTGCACATAATCAAAATAACGCTAAGTGCAATCCATCTTTGAGCCGAAAATCAATCAAAAAACAAGTCCTAAATGACCTCTAGCATCTAAAAAAAACATGCTACAACAAATACCTACATATCATCAAAATCTTTGCCTATAATGGGATCTTCATCATCAATATCAACCTCTAAGCATTAAAATAAGATAAAAAATGCTTAGCATGTCAATTCAAGATTTTGTTTGAATGATGGGTACATTTTTAATAGGGTGATGATAGAGGAGCTCAACAATCAATGCCACTAACATCTAGGTACATAGAGGGATTGGTGCTCTTGATTAAATGCTAGTTGGATACCTTCATACATGACAAAATCCAATGGAAACATTGCAATCCCCTCAACCCTAAAATTCTGAAGAAAAAAAATGTTAAGTCTGTATATATGGTTGAAGAGCTTATTCCGTGTTAATTTTGAGTTAACATGTTCTTTCCTTAGGTCAGCTACTTCAATATTCCATATTAGCCCATTCATTAATCCATTAGCAAACATAAGAATCATTATCATATTGACAGTAACTGAAGAAAGAACATATACAACAAATGCAGAAGACAAGGCAAGAGGACACAATAATATGGCTCAAGCCAAGGAAAACCCCCAAGATGGGGAAAACCCTTGATCAATTCTTCTTATTATCAATATCAAATGTTCAACAAAGGGAGAGTACAATACTTTAAAGTCAAAATGACTTGCCAATGTGGAGATCCTATGTCACTTCCCTTATATACATAGCTGTCCCAAAAATGCAATTCTGGAAAAGACAAATATTGTTGAAGAAGCTTCTGCGTTCTGGTGTTCTGGTGAGGGTTTGATAGCAAATTGTTAGAGCCCTCTTTCATTGCTCCTGTACCCCTTCCTTGATTGTATCACAACAAACTACTTTGCACATCGAACAATAAATAGCAGTAAATCAATACGTGCACAAATATAGACAAATATTTACAATTTAACTGCCCAACTTTGTTATATTAACAAACTATAATACAACAGTCTAGGGCTGCCGTACTATAATCTTTTTTCGGAGAAATTTTGGAGTTAGGGGTTCTTTCTATGTGGTGAATGTTTTTGGCTCTTGAAACATTTCTTTCTTGGTCATTTTTCTGTAATCATTAAAGGCATCATTGTGAGTGCTCATAGCTACCATAAGTCTACAAAATTGATCCATGAAGAGCAAGTTTGTCACTTGGAAGAGGAATTCTAAAGTTGCACTCACACTTTTCTCTTAATTCAAGCAAGGTATTATTGTTCTCTTTCAAGATACGCTTGGCGCTCCTCTTGAGGGTAGGTAATCTCATTTTGTGTAATTGTTGATTTTTGTGGTTGGAACTTTGTTTGCCATGGAGAAGCCCTTCCTATTAGGGTCATGACTTCGTGATATTCTTTGATTGGCTCATGACTTCGTGATATTCTTTGATTGGCCAAGGGGTTAATTTAAACTATCGGGTTCTAGCCTCTTGCCTTAATCCATATAAGTAGGGTGACCGACCTTAAGAGGGCATTCTTCACAATCTCATCTTGCCACTCAATTCACCTTGACTCCATGCCATAAAGCTATCGGCACTAATCTTCATATCCTCTCATGAACCTTTTCTCTTTTGTTAAAATAAAAAACCCCTTTTTTTTCTTTTCTTACAAAAAACCCTTAAAATCCAAAATATCTATTTTGCTAAGATTACAATCGACATCACCTTGTGATTATTTGACAATGGGTGATCTTTCTGGGAGGTGCCCATCAAATTGTGCTTGTGGATTGGAGCTTTTATCACTTATGTACAATTTGGGCAATAACAATTCCCTTTATTCAGTAGATCTATGTAATAATTAAATTTTATAGCAAGGAATCTGCTAGGAAATAATTAGCTAGGTTGTTAAAGTTAGATAAATTAACATGGTGTCATATCTCAATCTTTGAGGGAATTATTACCCACCAAAAAGTGGACAAACCCTAGGAGAAAACTTTTCTTCTCCTTAGACAGCCAACCAACTAGTAGCCCTATTGATCAATACATGATGTCAAGATCCTCCACCTCTCACTTCAGTCATATTTTTCTCTCCCATGCAACATTCCTTCTTCAAAGAAGGTAAGTCATCCATTTGTAGGCACTTTAAGCATTTTGTAATCATGTGCCTTCACTTAATGTTTCGAACATACTAATATGAATCAAGGGGTTATCTGCATGATTAAACAATCTTGAAAATATTCTTGTTTCCTCACTTCACTTCCTTCACTTAATGTTTCGAACATACTAATATGAATCAAGGGGTGATCTGCATGATTAAACAATCTTGAAAATATTCTTGTTTCCTCACTTCACTTGAGAGGGTAGTCTTTGACTCTAGTCTAGTGGGAATTCCTCTGAGGCCTAGGGTTCTCGGAAGGACACTACTGGGGAGGCTTTGATTGAAGTAACATGTCCATGGTATCCCATAGTTACCACTTTCCATCTTTCCCATCATTTGATCTCCATTCTTCGAGCTAGTTGTCATTGATCAAGGGATTGGCAACCTCTCATCCTCATCCTTGAGTCTAGGTCGGAAAACTTTGCCCAAGAGGCTAATGCAACTAAAAGGAAGTTAAAAGCATAAGAAAACAACAACGAAAGAAAAATATAAAATGCAAAAGATGGCTAGGACATTTGATTAGAGCATGTGAAAAAGCCTAGTATGAGCTCTACACCCCTCATTAGTCATCACCAGATTCCTCAAGCACATGGTCCTTTATTTATAAAAGTAACCCTTGTATTGTCCCAACCTAGATGAGCAATAAACTACCTCATCATTAAGGGGTATTAAATGTTAAATCTCAAAAAGCAAGCTTAGGCTCCCAAGCCATGCACCAAAGTAAAGCATAATCATTAAGTAAAAGGAATGCCAAAGGGGTGAGAAAAGCAAGCGAGTGAAAGGGGTAACTCATGCCTCCACGACTGCTCCTTCCTTACATCTATACACTTCGGATGTTGGACCACCATTAGTTGGTCACTTGAGTATGGCACTCTACCTTGAAGTCATGCCCACTTTATTGCCACCATCTTCACACACACCTACGGATTGATGGGCTAACTGGGAACCTATCACTTCCCCTTGGGGGCTAGAAACACCTAATAGAGTTTCTAAGGTAGATTTATGCATAAAAGTGTCATTTGAATGCATGTTGATAACTCATATTCTAGGGATTGCATCAATAAATTGTCTACAAGCAAAATCTAGAATAGAGCATTAACTAAACCTCCTAAATAGGGCTAACATCACCCTCTTTATTGTGGTTTATGCAGATCTAATAGCCATAGGACCATTTCCTCTAGCCTAAACCTAGCCTCTATTTGAAGGTCTTGCTCCTTAATATTGAATATCATTTTTGGACCCTTTCCTTGGGTTGTTATATGATATTGAATGCCATATTATTGCATACCTTACAATTCCGCACTTATAGCAGCCTACTTCTTGGTCTTAGTATAGAGAATTTGAATCATAGCATAGAAGACCTAGGCCATCTTAGGCCTTGCCAGTGCTCTACCGAATAATAGACCTTTAACTCATCACCTTGAGCCCTAGTATTAGAGTATCTTTTAGGTGATTTAGGTAAGCCTCCCTTGTTTAAATCCACTAAAGAGCAGGAGAAAGGTTGTTGAAGTGACAGTGGCAACCCTTTCTCTTTGCTGTCATAAGGTCTGGCGCTTGCACAGTGAAGCTCTGCACCAGGCCTACCAAATTTTGTGGCAACAAGACCAATCTCTGAAAATTTGCACATATGAGCAACACATGTGGGAGGCTAAGACAACACAGTCGTACAAGGACAGCCATACACGGTCACGTACAGCAGACAGCAGAAGCTGCAAACAGTGAAGTCGTATTGGGTCCTACGTTGTAAAGTATAGGGTTGATAGTTGAGAAGAAAAGCAAATAATAGATAATAAAAGAGCATTTGCCATTGCCAACAACCACTGAGAAATATCCTACCACATAGGAGACTGTCAATGCATGGTCGGTAAACAAAGTTGCAGCTGCCAAATCGAGCCACTATCAAAGAAAAAAATTGTTGTCGTGCAGAGCGTACGTAACCCTACGAAGCCACAAGGAGCACCAAGACAACACGCAAGAAGGTTGTAGCCACTAAGTCGAGCGCATATGGTTAACGTAGAACACCACAAAGGAAATTTGTACGAGATGGTACAGGAGCTACCACAGGAGCAATCGTACAGCAATGCATTCACACAACAAGTGCAAGGGATCGTACAATAGGAAACAAGGTACACAGAACAACACAAACAAGATGACAATCTCCAAATAAAAATTTTAACCCATGTGAGCCTTACACAATACTAGAGGCCCTAATTCCATGTTTATGCCTACATTTCTGTGTATAAATTGAAAGTTATAAAGATTTTCATTTCACTAAGATTCTCAAGTCTTTGTGAAACGCAAATGTCAAAAACTCCCATTACATTGTGGATTGACCCTTGTGACAAAGTACAATGTCTTCACAAATATTATAACACCCAGGCATGTGTACCAAAATCAACAGATATGGAAGACATAGCAACATTGTAGCAAAATGCAATGATTTGGCAAGCAAACCCCGATAAAAATATTATGACTCACAAAAATTCATTGAACAAACAGCACCCATGATATTTCTCCACTAATGGCACATCTCAACACTCAACCTTTACACCATTCCTATGGATCCATTTCTTTGGCAAGTAACCCAGCATTCTTCAAAAGGAACAAAAGTCAAGGATGACACCTCCATCAAGATCAAGTGCTCCTCTCTTGTTGAACATAAAGCAAGAGTCAATGATCAACACCTCCATCAAGATGAGGTGCTCCCCTCCCATCCAAGAACAAGCAATATTAAGAGATCAACAACTTCATCAAGATCAAGTGCTCCTCCTTGTCTAAGGGCAGGCAAGAGTCATAGATCAACACATCACTTATGTTCAAGTGCTCCTCCTTGTCTAAGGGGAGGCAAGATTCAAGGATTAGCACCTTCATTAAGATCAAAAACTCTCCCTTATCGAACAACCATATGGAACAAATGAAACCTACATTCCCTTAACTAACCCCCTGAGCTTTAACTTGACTTAATCTATATGGGCTATGGGTAGAAACTCTTACATTTTACCATAATTATTTAATTATGATCTTTTATTATTCATTGTGACATTTTCATTTCCAATTAAGAATAATTAACAACTAAACATATAAATGGAAGCGATGTCATCAACCAGGAACTGGTGGTGCCATCAACGCAACATGGCAATCAGGGAACCCTGTAGTGCAAGCAAGTCGATTTGCCCTCACTGCTATGGTGGCTTTGTGGGAGAGCTCGAGAATGGCAATTATGGAGTGAAAGAAGATGAATCCACGACTTGCAATCCCTTGTTAGGTTTGCTTCGCATCGACCCTTCAACCCTTCTTTCTTTGCCACGGCAACGTGCATGCCAATGAATTCCTCCTCGTGGCCCTGAGGAGAATGATGTGAGGGAACGTAGGGGATTGTTTACTCAACCCCCATTTAGAGTTGTTGTAGCAGGAATTGGCAAAGAGAAAACCCCAATAGAAGTGCCTGCTCCTGGCGTCAAAAGCATTGGTGGATGCTCTGGAGGAGGGGAAGGTCAACAGAAAGGATGTGGCAATGCAATGTGTTGTGTGCAAGGATGAGTTCAAACTGAGAAAATATGCAAAGCAAATGCCTTATGATCAAATGTATCATTCAGATTGCTTTCTTCCATGATTTCCGCAGCATAATTCTTGCACGATATGTCAATATGAGATGTCGACATATGATATGTATTATGATCGGATGCATGTCGGGATCAGAGCAACACTTCTTCTTCAAATATGAAAGAGTTGGAACAAGGGAAGGGCTTTCAGATTTTTATCAAGAACTGTTAAAACTGGCAACTAGGGCCAAACTCCATGTGGATCACCTTATTTATGGCTTCTGATATTTTTCCTAGATTCCTCTCATTGAGAGGTGTAGGGTTGATCTAAATATCATCCGATTCCGATAAGTATTTATGGAGATATGAATTTATTTTGATTATGGACAAATTGTCAAGGTCAGCCAACAAACTTATGTAGGCTCAGAAGCCCAACAGTCATGTCTATTCAACCTCAACGTTTGCATATAAATACAAGGAGCATTCTCCTCATTTGAACAATTCAATTCACTCATCTTCTCTCTCTCTCTCCTACGCATAAAAGGAGCATCTCTCTCTCTCACACATGTGGCTGAAAGGAAGATATCCTATGGCAAGGAAGACGCAGAAAGAAGGATGCTAGGGCAGCAGGTCATCTCTTTGACCAGCATTGACCAAGTGTTGACCTTCCAGAAGTGTAGATTAGGTGTGGTTGCCTCTCCTAGGCAGGCCGCAATTTTTGGCACAAAAATTGAGGTGATCTGACCTCTAGTTTGACCAGTGTTGACTGCCCTAGTTCAGGGCTGCAAGTTGACTTCAGAAATCTGCAAATTCACTGAACTTTTGGGGTTGTTCAAAGGTTGTTTCTTCAGGCATTTGAGGACAAGTTGACCGGAAATTGACCAAGTAATTTAGAAGTTAATTTCAGCTAGTTTGACCAAGTTTGACTTTGCTGATCTAGGGTTTGCTGCTGCTAATATAAAATTACAGAATTCAGATTTTGTACTATTTCTCTCTGCTGAACTATTGAAGATAAAAGCATATTTGATCAAAGGGTTTCCCCGCATTGGGGTTTGTCCTTGGCTAGCCACCACATCTTGTGTCTTTTGTCTTAGCTTGTTTTCTGTTGATCATTTAATGTTCTATCTGCACTTTACTTAATGTATATGCGATTGCTAATCTGTGGCTAATAAGAAGAAAAATAAGTAAACTGCTCTAAGCATAGAACATACCAGAATTTAATAAAAACCTTAATGGGAAGTCTGTCCTTTTTTGTGTCTATGGCTTGGATTATGTGATGAACCTCAAGAATAGAGAATCAACTAGATTTTCTTGCAGATATGCAGCATCTTCTTCACGAAGGGAAGCAACTTCAGGATCTATCTCAGCTACAAGATTACAAAATTTCGAATTCCACCATTGTCTTGACTTTGAGGTTGTAAGGGGGTGCTTTGGGATCTAGTGATCCAAAATGGATCTTAAACAACCCTTTTAAAAGTCTTCAAATATGTTAAAACCACAGAAAACAGCATCGGGGTTAAATCGCAGCAATAAAGCATTGATATCGCATCAGAGAGAGCCAAGCAATGTTAACGGGCCTTAGCCTTAAGAAAAATGTGATAGTGATACAAGCAAAACAACGTGAACCATTGATCGAGTGCGCAGATCAACGGTCTAGATCAACTACAATATCGCATCGCAATGAACCAAGGGAGAAGAATCGGAACCCATAACTTAAAGACTCGCGATGAGCGCTTCCATCATAGCCGTCAAATGGGCGAAAGAGATCAGTGATGGAGATCACAGTATCACAGCGCAGATTCCAAAGGGGAAGGGACCAAACCGCGAACCAAAGGAGTTATGAAATAAAACAGCAAAGGATTGAGTTTCGTGGTAAGCAGTATTTCGGGCAGGCTTCAGGCGGTAAGCGATATTGGAGAGGCTTCGCCCAATTTCATACACTGGCCAACACGTAGCACGTCGCAGGAGAGAGAAAACCACTTTTTCGAGCAGGTAATCTCCGTGCAAGTAGGCCACCCAAAATGGCCGTCAGTCGTTGGATTAGCGAGCACGAATCGAACAGTGAAGAAGGCACGAGCTAGTTGGATGATCAGGTTGGATGGGAACCGTCGAATTGAAGGCAAATCAACGGTGGGCTTATGACAACGATAAAACACAAATCCAAGAGGATTACAGATGTGGCACTATAAAAATTTGAAATTCGATATGCAGCGTTTTGTCGGGTTTTTCTGTGTTTTAGTGTATTTCCGTTATAAAATAAAAATACAACGGAATTCTTGTGCCTTAAGCATTTTTGCCTTAACAAGACGTGTGCAACGCTGAAAGGGAGGTGAACGGCAGAAGAGGAAGTCAGAGAGCCCGAAGAGGGAAGGCGGACAGACAGAGTCGATAGGCTTAAAAAGCTATCCCATAACAGAACAAAGACAAGTCAAAGTTTGGAGACAGAGGAGAGACAGAGACAGAGAAAAATCACAACTACAAACAATTGATCAGAGGCACCAAGAGGGAGATTTTGTGCACTCTTTAGACTCGAAGTTTTCAAGTGAAATCCCTGTGTAATATCATTGTTGTTGTGTTATGGCTCTGATTGAGCTCACACCTGTAAACTTTGTTCTTGAAAACATAATATAGAGGTCGACACTGAAAGCTGGACCAGGAGACATAGCCAGGAAGTCTGGTGAACTCCTTGATTATTTTTTACTGTGTTGATGTGTGTTTATTATGTTTTATAACTATTCATTGTCTATATTATTCGCAATCTTTTCGATCCGTTGCACTAAGTAATATAGGCATTTTCCTGCACATGAATCTGTAATACCTTTTCTTCTTGATTTAGTATCCATTTCGGGTCAAGTGGTATTAGAGCATTTGGTTTTGGTTTTATTAAGGTTAGATAAGCTTGTGCTGGATTTTGAATGCTAACTAGATTAAAGCTCAAACTAGGAAAAGGAGAACTTGTTGAAGCTAATCCAGAGATTGGAAGAGTCTATTCTTAGAGGAGAATGGCAGAAGAAGCTCCATTGGGATCAAAATCTCAGTTTATAGAGAGTTTTAAGGCACTCCAAACTATGGTGGAAGAGATGTATCTGGAATTTAAGAAGGGTTGAGGTGAAAGCACTTCAACACCTAAACCAAACAAAGAAGCAGAGGAACCTTTTCTAGTTGCCCCTCCAGAAGGCAAAGGAAAAGGAGGAATGACTCCTCCACCATCTCCTCCATCATCATCCTCATCATCATCATCTTCTAGCTCTTCTAAGAAGAAGAAGAAAACTTCCTTAATCAAATTAGATGTGAAGTTTGATTTGCCAATTTATGATGGAGAACTCAATGCAAAAAAGCTAGATAATTGGATAAGACAAATTGACGTATATTGCAAGGTACAAAACGTTGATTTAGAAAGGAAGAAGATTCAGCTAGCTAGCCTTCGACTTGGAGGAACTGCACTAGTATGGTGGGAAGGCAAGACACAAGTTGATATGCAAAAACATGGTAAAATCATTTCTACCTTAAATGAATTTGTTTCTGCTATCAAAAAGCAATTCTATCGTTTAGCTTACACGCAGCAGGCAATGATGAGTTGGCAAACTCTTCGTCAATTTAAGGGTCAAAGTGTACATAGTTATACTCAAGAATTCAAAAAGAGCTTTAACTCTAGGTATATCATTAGATTCACCTGAGACTTTATTGAAGTATATAGGTGGTCTTCGTATCTATTTAAAGCATACTATTCTCATGTTTAATCCCACTAGCTTAGATGATGTATCAGTTCAAGCCACAAATCTAGAAGCTAGAGGTAAGAATGTAAACCCAAAGGTTGGGGGATCATCTAAATATTATGTAAGCAAGAGCAAGGAAAAGAAGAAACTAAAATGGAAGGAGAGGAAAGTAAACATTATAAAGAAGGATAACCTTCATGCACTCGTTGCAAGAAAGAAGGACACGATGAGGCACACTGCTAGTTTTTGCATCCAAAATTGAAACCTAAGAAGTTCGATGGAAAGGAGAAGAAGAATGTCGTTGCTATTCAGAAGGACTTGGGATCAGATTCAGGCGATGAAACAACAGTTACAGCCACAGGTATTAAAGGTAAAGATTCTGAAGCATCCACAAGTAATTCTGCACAATTTGTTGATAATGAAAATAATGAGAGGGAAAGAAATGAGCTTTTTCGTATTAGAGTGATTTCCAAGCATAATAAGATTGATAGTTTCTTTGATAGTGCATCACAAGTAAATTTGATTTCTGAAACAATTGTAAAGAAGTTGGAATTACAAACAAACCTCATGAGAAGCCATATCCATTGAGTTGGGTGTGCGAGAAAACAAAGCTACAAGTAACGAGACAATGTAAAATTAGGTTTGCTATTGGATCAACATTTGTAGATGAGGTTGAGTTAGATATAATTCCATTAGATATATGTGGTATTGTTTTGGGAAGTCCACACTTGTATGATAGAAAAGTTATTTTCTATAACGCTGAGAATAAGTATCAACTCACTAAAGATAGAATAGAATATGTTGTAAGAGCTCATAAACTCAAAGGTAATTATTCTCTCATAAATTTAGGACAGATGAAAAGAATTGTGAATTCAAGTAAGCAATTTTTACTAATGGTTGTAAAGGCAAAGGATCCTGAAAAATCCAATGCATTTGAAGGCTGTGATTCTAAACAGAAAGTTGATTTAGTTAAAGTTGTTTCAGAGTATGATGTTCTATTTCAAGAACCTAAAGGTCTGCCACCCAAGCGAGAAATAGTACATGATATTTATTTGCAGCAAGATGCTCCATTAGCTAACATTGGAATGTACAGGTTGTCAGCTTTAGAGAATGCAGAGATAAAGAAGCAGGTATAGGAATTGCTCGATAGAGGGTTTATACGACCAAGCACATCACCATGTGGATCTCCAATCGTGTTGGTGAGAAAGAAAAGATGGTTCGTGGAGAATGTGCATTGATTATAGAGCACTAAATAAATAACGATCAAGAATCATTATCCTCTTCCTCGTATTGATGATTTATTGGATCAATTAAAAGAAGAAGTTTACTTTTCTATGTTAAATTTACGAAGTGGCTATCATCAAGTCAGAGTTGCAGAACAGGATGCATGGAAGACTGCTTTCAAGACAAAGCAAGGACTGTATGAATGGTTGGTTATGCCTTTTGGCTTAACTAATGCTCCTGCTACATTTATGAGAGTCATGAATGATGTACTCAAACCATTTATTGATGATTTTGTAATTGTTTATTTAGATGACATTCTTGTTTTTAGTAAGACATGGAAAGACCATGTAAAGCATGTCAAGCAGACTTTAGATGTTTTAAAAAGAGAAAATCTCTATGTAAAACTGTCAAAATGTGAATTTAACAGAACATCTTTAAATTATTTGGGTTATATTGTAGGGGTGGTGAATTGAAGATAGATCCCTCTAAGGTTGAAGTCATTGTGAACTAGCCTAAACCCAAATCTGCTACAGAGGTTAGGAGTTTCCTAGGGGCAGCACAATTCTGGAGAAAGTTTATTGCTAACTTCTCATTGATTACAGCTACATTACATGCTTTAACAGGATTGAAACAAGTGTTTAAGTGGGGAGGCAAGTAGTAGAAAACCTTCGACACCTTAAAAGAAAAAATCAGTACAATACCGGTAGTAGCACTGCCAGATCTTCACCATCCATTTGAGATTGAGACAGATGCCAGTGACTATGCCATGGGAGCAGTGTTGATGCAACACAGAAAACCCATATGCTATCATTGTGAGACATTTTCTTCTGCAGTAGTTAATTATCCCACATATGATAAAGAATTGTATGCATTAGTACAAAGTGTGAAAAAGTGGAAACACTACCTAATGGGTAAAGAAACAATCATATATACAGATCATCAACCACTTCAATATTTGCACTCACAAACTAAATTGCAACAATCAAGACATTATAGATGGATGGGTTTTCTACAGCAATTTCATCTTGTCATCAAATATAAGAAGGGCATACACAATAGAGTTGCAGATTGTTGAAAATAATATTAAGAGAAATGGGGGGGTGTCAATCAGTATTATCAAATCAATAATCTTTTCATTTTCGTTATCAGATTCATATACGCTACTTCAGTTAAGGATATCCGCATGTATACGCAACTGTGTTTAATGCAACTAGCGTATATCCAGTAAACTTATGATTCAATTAGTTGATCTTCAATGAGTGCATCAAAACATTATTAACCATATGAACAGTAAACAAGTGCAGTAAAACAAAACAGATCATCACACATAAGAAGCACACATGAACACCATGATATAAGGTGGAAACCCAATGTGGGTGAAAACCACCTGCTGCAATTCGTCTTTATCGTCTTTTAATAAGAAACTTCTTTTTACAATATTTTTGTACTGGTGTAGTCTTATGCCAGTACGCAGGCTTCTACCTGCAGAATGCTACAACCTTCTCTCGTTCTCCAGCTTCTCCTGGAAGGGAGCTACAACCCCCTTAGCTCGTGTACTAGCTGATGTACTAGTACGTAGGTGCTGACCTACAAAAGGCTACAACCTCCTCTTTTCTTTTAGGGACCACGTTTCATAAATTTTCAGACTTGATCCATAAATACAAAACAATCAACACTGCAATACAATCATTAATTCTGAATCACCCAACAACTGAATCACTGAAACCCTGTCATCAAAACACAGTCACCAGAACACAAACCAGAGCCCAGAACTCTGCAACAACCACTAGAACCAACAACAACCTGAAATATCAAATCTCATAATGTATACGCTACTTGATTGTGTCAAACCAGCGTGTATATGCCCTTTCACCAGAGAGAACCCGCGTACAGATCTGAAAATAATTACTTATACCTTCGCTGCAATTTTCAACTTCAGATATACCCAGAACATAAGATATAAAGGATAAGACATGCATCAGTATTCAGATCTATTCATGATCATACCATATAATGATAATGAATTTTAGTCTTCATGATCCCGGTCCATCCACCTTTATCAACCGCATAGGTGCCTCCTTGGCTCAGATCGTGCAAAGCATCACAAACCCATAACCAGCATACTAGATCTCACACTTCATCAGATATTCATCACTTGCACACTTACCCTCTTGGCCTAATGATCTTCTCTTTATATAGGTTTAAGCCTCTCAATACCATGGTCCAAAACCACGTAGAACCAATACCTTGGACCCAAAACCTGGGGTCAATACCTTGGACCAAATACCATGGACCAAATACCACGGACCAAAACTTAGTTCTCCAACATGTACGCGCCTTTTCTTGCGTGAAAGTGCGTCTATACACATACACACCTTTTGTTCTGCTAACCCGCGTGTATAAGCACTTTCATCAAGGTTAACCTGCATATAACCCTCTCTGCTCATTAATTCTTTGCTCTTGCCCTGCTGCACTATGATCTGTCATTTGAGTGAGTTGCCATCAAGGACAACACCTGTATCATAATGCCAACACAGACATATTATCAAGACCAATCATAACTGCATCTACTATACTTAAGCATAACTCAGTAATGCATGAAAGTTACATCGAACAATATGCTCAAGATGTAGATTTTAAAGATGTATATGCAGCTTTAAGTCATGGCAAGCAAGTAGAAGAATTGGATTATTACGTAAAGGACCAACTCTTATATCATTTAGGAAAGTTATGCATTCCACAAACTGAAAGAGTTAACATAATTCGAGAAGCACATACTTCTCTCATATCAGGTCATTTTGGTGTAAGTAAAACAGTTGCACAATTGCAAAGGTGCTGTTATTGTCCAAGAATACATGAGACAGTTTCTAGATATATCAAAGGGTGTACTATGTGTGCTACAAGCAAGCCCAATAATAGGAAATTAAGCTTGTACACTCCACTTCGAATTCCTTCTCGTCCTTGGGAAAGTGTTTCCATGGATTTTGTTGGGGGATTGCCAAAATCTAGGAAAGGTCATGATTATTTGTATGTTGTTGTGGATAGGTTCAGTAAAATGTGTATTTTGATACCATGTAACAAGCAGGTTACCGCTGAACAAACAGCAAAGTTGTTCTTTTAGAATGTATGGGTTCATTTTGGGTTACCCATTTCTATTATATCTGATCAAGATTCTCGATTTGTTGGGAAGTTTTGGTCAAATTTATGGGAGTTGATGGACACCAGGTTGAAGAAGAGCACAGTGTTTCATCCACAAACAGATGGTCAGACAGAAGTAGTCAACAGTGGAGTGATCTAGTTGCTCAAAGGCTATTGCAGCAGGCATCCCAAGCTTTGGGATGAGAATTTGTGTTACGTGCAGCATGCTTACAACCGTGCCAAGCACTCATCTACTTAGAGATCTCCTTTTGAGACTTGTTTTGGTTTTATACCAAAGTCTCCCTTGGATTTTGTCTTTGGTAAAGAGATAGCAGTTGATAGACACAGTGATGTGGACAAAGCAACCAAGTTCATTGAACAAATCCAAGAAATTCACTAGGCAGTACAGGAACAGCTAGAAAGAAGTCAAGCCAAGTACAAGGCAAGACATGATAAGCATCGAGTTGAGCATAGTTTTCAAGTTGGTGATCAAGTCTGGCTGTACATCAGCAAAGACAGAATGCAGGGTGAAGGTAAGAAGCTAAAACCAATAAGGTATGGACCTTTCAAGATACTTGATAAAATTTGTGAAAGTGCTTTTCACCTTGATTTACCAGCTTATATGCAGATCTATTTAGTCGTTGATGCAAAAAACCTGAGATTGTATGAACTTTCATTAATTGAGGATCCTGAAGAGTAGAGTCAGTTGCTTTCTATTGAGGATTTGTTGCCTGAATATCTCAATAGTTACATGAGGACACAGTTCTAGACAGGAAGGTAAGAACTACGCGTCAAGGGGATGTTGAGTACCTGAGAGTAGGGCTCAAAGGTTCAAATCCAAGCAAAGGAAGATGGATAGATATTGGACAAGTGAAAGAACTGTATCCTCACTTGATCGAGGCCTTAAACCAACTTTTGGTGGTCCAAAAGCTTTTCAGTGGAAAGGCGTGATCCAAAATGGATCTTAAACAACCTTTTTAAAAGTCTTCAAATATGTTAAAACCACAGAAAACAACATTGAGGTTAAATCATAGCAATAAAGTGGTATTTCAGGCGGGCTTCAGGCAGTAAGCGATATTGGAGAGGCTCCGCCCGATTCCATACACTAGCCGACACGTAGCACGCCGCAGGAGAGAGAAAACCTCTTTTTCGGGCGGGTAATTTCCATGCAAGTAAGCCACCCGAAATGGTCGTTAGCCGTTGGATTAGCGATCACAAATCGGACGGTGAAGAAGGCACGAGCTGGTTGGATGATCAGGTTGGATGCGAACCGCGGATTGAAGGCAGATCAACAGTGGGCTTGCGACAGCGATAAAACACAGATCCGAGAGGATTATAGATGCGGCACTATAAAATTTGAAATCCGATATGCGGCGTTTTGTCAAGTTTTTCTGTGTTTTGGTGTATTTCCATTATAAAATCAAAATACAAAGGAATTCTTGTGCCTTAAGTGTTTTTGTCTTAACAAGACGTGTCCAACGCCGAAAGGGAGGTGAACGGACAAAAAAGGAAGACAGAGAGCTCGAAGAGGGAAGGCGGACAAACAGAGCTGACAGGCTTAAAAAGCCATCCCATAACAAAACAGAGACAAGTCAGAGTTCGGAGACAGAGAGTCAGAGAAAACTCACAACTACAAACAATTGATCAAAGGCACCAAGAGGGAGAGTCTGTGCACTCTTTAGACTCAAGGTTTTCGAGTGAAATCCTTGTGTAATATCACTATTGTTGTGTTATGGCTCTGATTGAGCTCACACCTGTAAACTCTGTTCTTGAAGACATAATATAGAGGTCGACACTAAAAATTGGACCAGGAGACGTAGCCAAGAAGTCTGGTGAACTCTTTGATTATTTTTCGCTGTGTTGATGTGTGTTTATTATGTTTTATAACTGCTCATTGTCTATATTATTCGCAAGCTTTTCGATCCGTTGCACTAAGTAATATAGGCATTTTCCTGCACATGAGTCTATAATACATTTTCTTCTTGATTTAGTATCCATTTCGAATCATCTAAGAACCTAAGAGGTTCAATCTCCTATAAGGATGCGGCTCAAGGAAAGGGATCTAACCCATTGAATCTACCACAATAAAATCTAGGACCTTACATCAATTGCAACAAATGCCCACCGTGGAGGTAAACCTAACAAAGGTAAATCCCTTTTTTTCTCCTCTTCAATCCAGAGCAGTGATTTGTGGATTCAATGGGTTTTGGCCCAGGTTCAATGCTTTGCATTAGTGGGTTTTTGCAACCTGAACCAACAACTGCGACATATACCTATGCTCAAAGGTCTTTTCATAGTTCAGTTTGGTACTCAATAAGATTTGGAGAGAGGATTGAAAGAAGGGCCCTAGTTTTGGGGAAGCGCTGCGCTTTTCATCACCCCTTGGTTTCCTGATTTTGATTCCACAATAATGGTGGTCTCAAAAATGCGAGTGTAGGTGACGCTGCCAAATCTTCCCCTTACTTTTTGACATCACAAGGTTCTCGAGGATATTGGAAACACTTTTGGGTCATTTAAAAAGATGGATGCCAAAAGAATGGAGAAAAGGTTAATTACCTTCACCAAAATCTCTGTGGAAATAAACCTAAGTAAGGGTCTACCTTATCGTATTCAACTCATTAAGTGGACCAAATTCTGGATTATAAAAATACAAAATTCAGATGTTGCCATGTTACAAAACAATACACTTGCAGGACACATGCCCTTAGGCGAAAAAGCATGCAAAAAAGAAAAAGGGACATGCTCACAAAACAAAGGGATGACAGCGTTTTGATCCCTACCTAACGAAGGAAGGAGGGGAAATCACAGTGAACCCACCAAACCAAGAAGAAGGCATACTCAAGTACATGTTGGAAATAAAACAAACAAGCAGAATGGCACAAAATTAAAAGTGATCCATGAACCAGAACAACAAAAAAATGTGGCACACAAAGAGGATGGGATGATGGGCAGAAAGAGAGTTCAAGTTTCAAGAAGTTCAAATTCAGACAAAGAACACCCACCAGAGATAATCATGAGCGATTTGGCAATGGTTCCAATCTAAGTCACTTGACACGGGGACACGCAAGACATAAGGAAAAGTGAGTTCAACAGGGGACATGGAGACCCCCGAAACAGAACACATAAGACACGTTATATATATCTATTAAAAAAATTAATAGATACATAATATTATGATATTACACAAATTCTCATAATGATGCAAGTAACAAATTCAATCATAGATTCATACATGTACATTGTAAGTTTGTAACATTATGCATACAATCATGATTCATCAATGTTACAAGTTTACAATTTGAAATTAACAATAAACACAAGAAATTAACAATAAACACAAGAAATTAACCATAAACTGCAACTTTCTTATTAAGTCATCAAAATCAAAATGTATTACATGGGTAGTGAGTCTCGAGGACTTCTGACTAGGAATGCCAATGGAAAATAGCAAATACAAAACAATGTAAACACTAGAACCCAAAACCGAAGAATTTCATAGGCTATTAGTTGTTGCAGTGTTACCTACAGCCCAAAGTCATCAACATCAAAATCAGCATCACTACCACCATTGCTCTCTTCTACATCCTCCTCCTCTGTATCCAATGTAATCTTTGCATTTGTCGGTGTGGAGAAAGACCCCTCAAGAGTGTTGCCATCATCAAAAGTGACAAGCTCTAGCAATGGGTCATTAAGATCCAAGTTGGCCAATGCTAACTCAACATTGTTGTCCAAACCGATGTCATCAGGAAAGACATCCCACATCTTTCTCTTTTCCTTCAACCACTCCTCCCTCTGCCTATAAATAAGACAAAGGTTGGTGTGCACATACACCATTGTCTCTACCTTAGACTGGTCAAGCCTGCTCTTCTTTAAACTATACAGATTCCAATATGTGCTCCAATTCCTCTACCAACAAGAGGTTGAAGTAACCTTAGAGAGGAGCCTCATGGCTAACTCTTGTAAAGGACATGTTGCCCCATGAGTTGCCCATCAATAATAGGGCTTCTTAGGCCCCTGTCTCTCATAACATCATAGCCTGCAAATCACTCAGTGCTGGTGGAAAACTCTGCAAAGGCATCCTCCACCACATCAAGAGATGCTCTATCCTAAAATATCCGTCTCAATGCATCCTTCCTCTCCTATGAAATCTCACCATCCATGTGAGGAGGGAATTTGCGTGATGTTCCACCATTCAACCACTCATGGCTATAGTATTTTCAATTCAATGCATGAGCCAAGCAATGCAAAGGTGTGCAATTCTTGTCCCACCTGCTGCCAAGAATATCATGTATGGTGGTGAAGAAGGCCTCTACTGATGTCTCATACTCAGGGCACTCACTCTGAAAAATAATGGTCCTCATAGACTCAAACATGGAATCCCATCCCTCATAAACCTCTCCTAGGATGGCTTGGTCTATATTTGCAAATCGCAACAAAGCAATGATAGGGTCAATGATCTTAATAGTAAGATCTACCCTATCCCACCAAGCATCATCTAATAATGTGTCCTTGACTCTTTTTGAGGTTGCTTGATTTGTCTTTTCTCCAAAAAGACCAAAACTCTGGAATAACCATGGACCCAAGAGCGGTCTTCACCTCCCTCAACCTCTTCGGCATGATGAATGCAAAGGCAAACTGTGTATTTGCAATCCTCAACAATGATAGATGTGTGTACTCTTTGTAGATATTGAGGAAATCAATATAATTTTGTAAAAAGTTGCGGATATGATGTGCATCCTCAATAACAATTCCAATCTAAGGTACATCATAAGCAATAGATTTAAGTGCTAAATTCAAGGAATGGACAATGCAAGGTTTCCAAGATATTTATGGATATTTAGCTTCCACAATCATGCCAGCAGACTTACAAACAAGTGCATTGTCTATAAGGATTTGCACACAAGAATCAACACCTACATCTTCAATAGATATTGTGCATCCTTGTATTTTCCAAAAGCATCCACTACTTTTAGGAAATTGGTCCACTCAAGGAAGACACCATGAAGTTGATCAGTGGATGGCGTGCTGCATCTGTCCATCCATCAAAAATAATGCTAACCTTAGATGTTGGTCATGTTGATTTAATAGGCTCAAGCATTTTATCCACCTCCTTTGGCTTATTAAACAATGTAGTTCTAAGCTTCTCTAACCCATGCACATACCCCAATGGAGCCACTTGAGTGATTTTGGCTCATCTCAATAAATAAAGGTGATCGTGCAACATTAAATGATATGAAGTTGAGACAGAAAAAGAAGGCAAAGGTGAGGTCAATCTCTTCTCACCTCTCTTGTTGAAATATCTTGTCCATTAGACCAACTGCCCTCCTTTTTGTTGCTTGACCTACACCCCCACCAAAACTCCCAAATGGATAACTAGCACTGCTTTTCCTCAAGAATGGAAGGGGATCCTCATCCTTGTTTTCTTAAATGATGTCGCCACCATTGCCACACCAACATTCACCTCTCTTTCTAATTCTTTCCTCTTAGATGCAGTCACTCATGAACATGCTCCAATTCCACAAGATGGTAAGCCCAACAAATGTGCTTTCACATGGACATAGGTGCTCTTTGATTGGGTGTTTGCAAAAGTTGCATTTCCAAAGAACATTGCCTCCTCCCTTTAACTTGTTGCCTAGGCCTTGATCTCTTGTAACATACTTCCACAATGGATATTTACTTTCTTGAGCTTGTTGTCTTGCTAAATTGATGTTTCTTTCAACATTTGAAGTTGTGGTTGTAGCCCCACTTCCAACAGATGGAACGCTAGCAGACCTTGATGAAATTGAAAGAGGGGGGGCATCACTAATGGGGATATTCCTCCCCTTGTTTTGCCCCTTCCCTACTGCCCTTGATTGAGCCATGATTGTTGTAAAAATAAAATAAATAAATGTAAACAAAATGACAAGCACATTGTTGTAGCCAAAATAGAAAGAAAAAAAAGGAATAGAAATCCACATACATGTTGCTTGAACCACCTCCAAAACACCCCAATCTCCTTTGTTGGTCGCTTCCACAGTCCCACAACTCCAAAACCACAAATGCAAGTGAAGAAAATCGGCCTTTTATCAAGCACGGATTCATTGTGGGAGCAAATCTGATTCTTGTGGGACACGACTCCAAAATGTAATTTTGTTCCTTTTTCCAAAATTTGAAATAAATTTGGTTTTTTTCCTTTGGGAGAATATTAAACAAAAACATATAATTAATCCACATTATAGCTCATAGAGGCCATTGGCCTGAAGTCCTAGACTCAGCTGTAAGCTTTAATTATTCATGTAGATATGGTTTGCAATCTAATTACAAACAAAATAGTATATCCAAGGAAATGGCACAAATTGTGCTAATTTAGGCTAACTTTAGGAGAAAGCAACTATTGATTTAAGGTGAACAATTATATTGATATACACTCACGTCCTACCACTACATAAAAAGGCCAGCTTGAGGACTCTAAACGTTCTATTGCTTAGCTTCCTAGTAAGTTTTATGTATGGCTTCTAGCTGCTTCCAATGTCCGCTTATGTCAGTGTGGGCCCCGATTATCACATCCATTTGTATGTGAACTAATAATCCATCATCTAGTAGTATAGATAATACCCACTTAACAATAATGGATTTAAGTAAGTAAGATCCATTCAGATTCAATGCAAATAATTATTTAACCAGAAATAGAATTCAATAATATTACATTGCCCACTGCACCATTGTGCTTATCAGCCATACTAGACAACTATACCAAGCCATGTCACCACCATACCAATTGTCCGTAGCACAGTCTCAAGGATGTTATATGGAGTTTCTCTCCCAAGAAAAAAAAAAATTTCTTTGCAAATTTCTTCTAGCTATCAAGTTTTTGGATTGTTTCCAACATTTCGTACTTCTGCTAATTAACCAGTCCCTTGCTGGGGGTAACATGCAGGATTCCCCATCGGAAGGCATCATGTAAATAGCACAGCTCTTGAGCAGAGAATATCCTAGGTCTGCGGGTTTTCCCCACCACTGGCTTGGGTGAAACCATTCAGGAGTTTCTCCTTTCACCTTGCCTCACCTGATGGGTGAGTTTAGTTGGAAACAGAAGTTGAGCAAGGCATGCTGCTAGAGAAAAAGTTGTGGGCAGTTGTTTTCCCTCTACAACAATAGATGTGTTAATGACATAGGAGAACTGATCTCAACAGGTCCCTCCACCATCATCTTATGCAGTCAATTAACATCAAGATGTCTTTAGCCAGGGCATAATAGAAGACGGCTAATGATGTTATTTTCTTTTGGTTAATAATTGCCTAATGAAGCATGTTTCTGTATTGATGGTGGTAAGTCATTGATGTTATTAAAATGAGTAAACTCAGGACAACTCTCATATTCTTCGGAGCAACTTCAGGCACCAAACTACTGAAAGGGTCCCCTTCTCCTAAAGTGCCATTGGGATCACAAGGAGGGGGGCAATGAGTCCTGTCCTTGAAGTATTTTCCAATGTTCCACCAAGTTTCGAGGACGAAGAGGCGAGGGAGCGGGGATACACAGGAGCAGCCTATGCAAAAGCTCCCCACCAATTTTTAGGAAACGTGGGGGGCGTCGGGGTCTTAAAAACTTATAAATATAAAATATAAATCGATGAATCATAAACTGAAACAAATTTAAAACGAAAAGCATGATCATTGATATCATTATCATATAAAGTATAATCATACATCATATATGTAATTTTGTAACTATATAGTGTAACTACTAGTCTACTAACTTACTAACAATGCAAAATGAAAATAAATCATAAAATTTTAAATGTTTAAAATTTTAAACTTTAAACTTTAAACCATATTGATGTTCCACTTCCAACTATGAATATTGAATAATATAAAAGTCAATTATGATACATGAGCGGCAGCGTTCCGTTCAACGAAGGCGCAGACAGAAGGTTGCTTGGCGATGGCAACAGTGTTCAGTTCAATGAAGGAGCAAACAGAAAAAGAAATGTGAAATGAACATAATATAAACCTTTCACAATCAGTCAACAAATATTAAAAATTATGATCTTTTGTTTCATAAAAAAATTTGCGAATTTTTCTAGGGAAATGAACCCTCAAGACCGCTTAAGACCCTTTTCACCTAGGAAACGACCCCAAAAATGGAGGAAACAACCCTTTTCAAGTTTCTTCGCTTAACCTGTTTTTTGGGAGCGTGGGGAAATCTCCCCCTCTCATCCCCAAGTCCCCAAAGCGCGAGGGAGACAAGAAAATTGACCCCCAGGTGGGGGGACGAGACCCCGTGGAACACTAGTATTTTTATATTTCAAGCTGTTAAACACAAGACATATGATTTATGTGAATTTTGTCCTCTATTTTGTTACAATGTAAAGAGCCTTGCAACCTCTGTCACTACACACCAAGAACATGATTGTGGCATATTTTTGTAAATTAGATGCAAAATGTGGAACAAATAACCCTGCCTTCAAAAGTGTTGATTTCTTTTTTGGGCTTAATATGGCTCAAAAGTAGTCTCGAGAAATTCTATGGAAAAACAAAATATATTTGCACAAAGCGTTCTAATTTATCAATGAGTACCCAACATCTCACCATTACTTAGTTTATGAGATTAATTGTCGACTTCTGTCAAAAGCTCACAGATGATTTTGACAAAACATATACCCTTCACCTATGGCTACTCTGTTAACCAGCACTTATTGGTTTTTTGACTTGTAATATGTTAAAATTGGCAACTAGGGCCAAACTCCATGTGGGTCATCTTATTTATGGCAGCTGATATTTTTCTTGGATCCCTCTCATCGAGAGGTGTAGGATTGATCTAAAGATCATCTGATTCCAATAAGTATTCATGGAGTTATGAATTTATTTGCGTTATAAAACAATTCGTCAAGGTCAGCCAGCAACCAAATAAACCCCACATGTGCTCAAGGTTTTAGTGTAAATAGAGGTGGCCTTCAAGTCATTTCAACACACTTGGGATCTCTTTCCTATCTCTACTTGTCTTTGGGTTTTAGTAGGAGGAGAGATCCTAAGGAATAACGTTGCCCTGATCCAAAGGGCAGAATGCCGGAAAAGCCGGAATTGCCAGAAAAGTCGGAACTGTCGGAAAAGCCGGAACTACCGGAAAAGACGAAACTACTGGAAAAGTTGGAACTGCTAAAGGAGTTTGAGATTCATGATCCGGAATCTCATGTATACAGATGGAAGAAAGCCCTCTATGGCTTGAAGCAAAACACCCCAGGCGTAGTATGAGAGGATTGATAGTTGTCTGATGAAGCTGAGATTCACTAGGAATGAAACCGATCCAAACCATTACCCGAAGGTTGTGGATAATAGACCTCTCATACTGGCACCTTACGAGGACGACCTATTTCTGACAGGCACAAACCCTCTCATTTGCAGAAGTAAGAGGGAGTTGGATTTCGGATGTGGAATGATAAACTGCAAGCCTGTGACTACCTTGAGGATCTTAACTTTCAGAAGTTACATGGTAGTGATGTCGAACCAGATTTGGGAAATGCCTCTGAGTTTCATAAACTCATTCGCGCTGATGTTCTTGGTGAACTTCCATCCAGAACAACCCGAGGAGTTTGAGATTCATGATCGAGAATCTCATGTATACAGGTGGAAGAAGGCCCTCTATGGCTTGAAACAACCCAAGGAGTTTGAGATTCATGACTGGGAATCTCATACATACAAGTGGAAGAAAACCCTCTACGGCTTGGAACAATCCAAGGAGTTTGAGATTCATGACCGGGAATCTCATGTATACAGGTGGAAGAAAGCCCTTTATGGCTTGGAACAACCCAAGGAGTTTGAGATTCATGATCGGGAATCTCATGTATAGAGGTGGAAAAAAGCCCTCTATGGCTTGAAACAAAACACCCCGGGTGTAGTATGAGAGGATTGATAGTTGTCTAATGAAGCTGAGATTCACTAGGAGTGAAACCGATCCAAACCATCACCCGAAGGCTGTGGATGATAGACCTCTCATACCGGCACCTTATGAGGGCGACCTATTTCTGACAGGTGCAGACCCTCTCATTTGCAGAAGTAAGAAGGAGTTGGATTTCGGATGTGGAATGATAAACTGCAAGCCTGTGACTACCTCGAGGATCTTAACTTTCAAAAGTTATATGGTAGTGATGTTGGACCAAGTTTGGGAAATGCCTCTGAGTTTCATAAACTCACTCGCGTTGATGTTCTTGGTGAACTTCCGTCTGAACATATGTTCTGCAGTTAGCATGGTGAGCTCATATTTGGTTGAGCCTCACTGAATTGGTGCCAAGAATCTTCTAAGATATCTTTGGGGCACAATCTCTCATGGATTGAGATACACTGCCAGAAATATGAAATTGCATGATTATTCGAATGCTGACTGGGCAGGCAGTGTGGAGGATCACTAGAGCACTTCTCAATGCTGGTTCTCTTTGGATTCTGCTTCGATATCATGGATGAGCAGGAAGCAAAAGTCGATTGCTATAAGCAACCCCGAGACCGAATACATAGCTACAAGTATGATCTCGTGTGAAGCTGCATGGTTACAGAAGCTCTTAAGTGAGTTGTTTGTACACATGATGAATACCACTGTGATTCTTTGTGACAACCAGAGGGGGGATTCGATTATTGAGGAATCCCGTATTCAATGATTCCTTCAGCAGATAGACATCAAATACTGCCTCATCTGTGATATGGTAAGTCGATGAGCAAGGAGGCTCAATCGCATTGAGACTGATGTACAGGTCGCAGACATTTTGTCAAAGCCTTGGGGAAAGGTCAAATCTATGACTTTCCTGAACGACTTGGAGTCGATGAGAGACCTTCTTATAAGGGTCCTACATGTTGCATGCATTGAGCTCTAGGAGCTCTAGGGGCTTGGGGTACTTACTGGAGCAACATACGACCACAGGGTGACTCACCCTCCCCTGGTGGTGCGCTATGAACAAGATGATTAGTTCTTCTGTGGGTCGGGATGATTAGTTCTCCCATGGCAACTGTGGAACAAGATGATTAGTTCTCCTGTGGGCCGGGATGATTAGTTCTCCCGTGGCAACTGTGGAACAGGATGATTAGTTCTCATGTGGGCCAGGATGATTTGTTCTTCGTGGCGACTATGGAACAGGATGATTAGTTCTCCTGTGGGCCAAGATGATTTGTTCTCTGTGGCGACTATGGAACAGGATGATTAGTTCTCCTGTGGGCCAAGATGATTAGTTCTCCGTAGCATCCACTGACAGAATGATTCGTTCTCCTATGGACAGGATGATTAGTTCTCCTGTCGAAGCATCCTACCCATGCAGTCTAGGATTCATGGGAATACCTCTCATCTGATCAATGAGCAGGGAAATGAGGATAGGGACCATAGTAGTACTATCGATGGACGCATCACTATATTTACCGTACTCTCTATGCTAGGATGACCTCCATTAATCTAGGATCAATATGAGTGGTTTGAGACACACTGTTGTGACATTGACCTGGGATCAATGAAACTGATCTGGGATCAGTATGAGTGGTTTGAGACACTCTCTTGTGACATTGATCTGGGATCAGTATGAGTGGTTTGAGACACTCTCTTGTGATATTGATCTAGGATCAATAAAACTGACTTCAGGTCAATAAGAGTGATGTGACACACTCTTCAGATGAAACTGATGTCGGGTCAGTAGAGAATGGTATGAGACATTCTTAATCAATTCTTCTTCTTCATGGTTCAGCAGAGCAAAGCAGTGCGGGGCACTGATGGCAGAGATAGTACAGTCGGACATATGGATCAACGAATGGAGTTCTCCCTAGTTGAGAGGGAGTGTTAAAATTGGCAACTAGGGCCAAACTCCATGTGGGTCATCTTATTAATGGAATCTGAAATTTTTCTTAGATCCCTCTCATTGAGAGGTGTAGGATTGATCTAAAGATCATTCGATTCCAATAAGTATTCATGGAGATATGAATTTATTTGTGTTATGGGACAATTCGTCAAGGTCAGTGAGCAACCAAATAAACCCCACTTGTGCTCAACGTTTTAGTATAAATAGAGGTGGCCTTCAAGTCATTTTCAACACACTGGGGATCTCTTCCTCTCTACTTGTCTTTGGGTTTTAGTAGGAGGAGAAATCCTAAGGGATAACGCTACCCTAGTCGAGAGGGCAGAAGCCAGAACTGCCAAGAACTGCCGGAACTCCCAGGGAAAGTCGGAACTGCCGGGAAAAGCCGAAACTGCTGAAACTGCTGGGGAAAGTCTGAACTATCGAAACTGCGGGAACTGCTGAAACTGTCGGGAATTGCCGAAACAGCCGAGAAAGATGACGCAGAGAGCAAAAGCCGGAACTGCCGGGAACTGTCGGGAACTGCCGAAATCGTCGGGAAAGCTAACGTAGAGGGCAGAAGCCGGAACTGCCGGGAACTACCGGAATAGCCAGGAAAGCTGACGCAAAGGGTAGAAGTTGGAACTGCTAGGAACTGCCGAAACTGTTGGGAAAGCTGACGCAGAGGGTAGAAGCCGGAACTGCCGAGAACAATCGGAACTGTTGGAACCGTCGGGAACTACCGAAACTGTCGAGAACAATCGGAACTGCTGGAACAGCCGAAACATCTGTCTCCGAAGGA
>APFE030544271.1:215941-254326 GCA_000404065.3 Pinus taeda
GAATTGATCAAGGGTTTCCCCACATTGGGGTTTGTCCCTAGCTAGCACCACATCTTGTGTCCTCTTGTCTTGGCTTGTATTCTGCGATTTATGTTTATGTTCTATTTGCAGTTTACTTTAATGCTGATGTGATTGCTAATCATAAAAAGATATTGAGCTAACTGTGAAAATTGAAATAAATAGCTCTAAGCATAGAACATACCTAAAATTAACAGATTTCCCCTCATTTAGAGAAGACAAAAGGAGAAGGCAAAGGGTATTCTCATTATTCTCATATGTAATATTGAGAAGAGAAAGATCAGCTATTGAGGAGAGGAGAGCAAAGAGAGAAAGGAGGCAAGATTGCAGCCAAAGGAGGAGTTCGAAGTTCAAACAGCAGGAGATCCGAGAAAGAGCCCAAAATTTTCAGCTCATACATAGGCACGAATCCCGAGATTCTAGGCTTGGGTTCCAAAAAAAATCAGGCAGCTGTTCCAGGCAGTTTTGGCAGGGGTTTCCAGGCCGATTTCAGGCCAAATCTTTGGGTGGTATCTAGGCTGAGACCAGGCTGAAATTAGTGGAGATTCCCAGACCAAATTTAGGCCAAAACTGAAGGTGAAATCAGCCCGATTTGCATGTGAAACCAGATCATGATTTCTGGGTGAGAAGGCCCAGAAAAATACAAGTCTGTCAGCGAGATTTTTGAGGCCCTAGCAGCGCAGAAAGTAAGGAATTCTGTCAGAGTTCGAAGGGCGGATTTCCAAGGGTATTTCTGCTACATTTGGCTCAGAAATCAAGGCAATAGTCAGAGTTCTTGCACAGAATTTGAGGCAAAAATCAATCTGAGTTATGACTGTGGTGGCTCTAAATTCTATAAAATCTGACTGTGACATCAGCAAGCTAAAAGGGAGATAAGTTTGATTTTTCTCTCTGTGTATTAATTTTCCTTAAGAGCAATCTAAAAACTCCTTGAAGACTCATTTTCCCCTTCAGGGATTTTCCAGGGTCTTAGACCAAAAATAAGTGTCTTATTTTCTGAGTGTGTGCACTTATATTTTCTTCATATCAGCTGAAAAGTTAGTGTAGAGGTAGCTCAAAATGTTTCAAATGAATGTCAGAAAAGTTTTATACCAGCTAGCTTTCTTTGGGGCTGTGGGCATTAAACACTCATGTCAAAAACCTTGAAACTGTGTGGGCTGCCAGTAAACAATATTTTTCTACATGAAGACCTTTCATAAGGAAACAAGCTATATTACAAACAAGTCAACTAAAAGGCCGTTGTCCATATAGTGAAGATCGGCCCATCAAAATTTTCATTATTAGGATTATATTTTTGACAAAATAGTACTTAGCACAGCATATATTTTCGGGTTAAACATTAATTTTCATTTTGAATGGAACTCTTTCGCTGAACATTTAACAGACGAGTCAGCTAGAAAAGAACATCAATTATACAGAGTCCAGACTTCCTTAATACCAGACAAGATTGACTCAGGTAATTTTAATACCATACATTTTTCATGAATTTCTTTTGTTTTCTTAATGACAGGGTCGTCGGTAACTTTCACAAAATTTTAATTTCTTAATGTCTCTTGTCTTCCCTTCCTTTTTACAATTACCCGTCGAAAAATCATGTTAAATGAAATACAGCAATCTTTACCTTTTACAGCCTTCTGATGGGATTTCCACATACATGTTCCTCCATTAAAAATTTATGATAAACGAAATACAGCAAGCTTTAGTTTAACATCCCTTTGATGAGCTTTACACATACATGTCCTTGTAGGTATGGAAACAACATGCAGTACCTTAAAATCAGGAAAACGGTTACCAAAAAACATATCTTCCAATGAAAGAAGTAAAGCATAGAGACAACTTTCACATAATGCCCACAAGACAAAAATTTCCACGTGATCTTTTATTTGCACAGATGATAGTCTAAGAAAATAATTGTAATTTATTGCCAAAAGACACATTCACAGATGCTGAAAATGTAATAGATAATGGTCCTCAAAAATTCACAATTGTTCACTTTTACAGTGTTCTCACTGCACAGACATGCATTAGTACTTTCACTTTCATGTCTTCTCGACTCCAAACTCACCTTACTGTACAAATTGTATGACTAACTTAATGGTGAATGTGATTCACAACCCAGCATCAAGAGGTAAAGTTTGTGGCTAAGGTAATATTTCTCAACAACCACTCTTCTTATTTAAAAATACCAAAATTTGTTAATTTTTTTAATTAAATATTTATTAGCTTTGTGTTAGTTTTTGATGGCCGGGTAGCACCAGAGAGGTATTCTAGTCTCGACTTTGGTCAGAGAAGCTTAGAAACACAAGAACTCCAAAACCCATAAACATGTATTCTAGTCTCGACTTTGGTTAGAGAGGCTTAGAAACACAAGAACTCCAAAACCCATAAACAGGTATTCTAGTCTCGACTTTGGTCAAAGAGGCTTAAAAACACAAGAACTCCAAAACCCATAAAAAGTTTCAGAGGAAACACCTAGAGATGCCTCAATTAAGTTAATTAGTCAATAATTAAATATTTCCTAAGCCTAACTTAGGAAAAATGATTAATTAACAGGAATTAATTGAGAAGGTGAGATTTCTCTAGAAACTCACATGGAGGATCTTAGTCGTTGATGAGGATTTAATCATGACCGTTAGTAAGCCAACAAGAGATTATAAGAGGAGGTCGATGGGGTTGGAGCAAATACACTTGAGACACTAGACGTCGAGTTCCTTGGCAGAGATCGAGCTTCTCAATTGCAGTGATTCAGCAGAGAGAGCTTGACCCAGAGGAGACGCAGAGCCAGTGAGGGGTAGAGATAGTGATTCCAGAGGAGATTCCAATTCTAGAGAGGCAACAACAAGTGACAAAAGTATTCCACAGTGAAGATGCGTAGGGGTTGCGTAGTAGGTTCATAAGGCAGTTCGATTTAGTTAAGCGGGAGGTCGATTCAACTTCTAAAGGCCAGGAAAATTTTCCAGAGGGTCGGAGAGTCACATCCAATAGCAGAGACAAGCAAGACGACTTGATCTGTGGCTGATCTAAGCCACACGTGTGAGGAACTGTGCAAAGGCAGCGCAGAAAGGCACAAGGGTTGGACAGCCAATTTTCAGACGAAGCCAGACGCTGGGATTGCTAGTGGAGAGATTATTTTATCTCTAATTATTTTTGTCAAATATTTGTTGATTGGATAGCTAGCTAGGCATCCATAGATTGTACTCAGCATTTTAGTTGCATAATAATAAAACCCTTATCTGCTACACGGGTTTTCTCACCTTAGGTTTTTCCAGGGACAATTGCCCAAAAATAACTGTGTAAAATTTTTATGGGTGTGCTAGCATTTTCTCAGTTTCCAGCATTTTATTCTACGCAACACTTTTATGGTGAAAATTGCAGTTGTGGTTTTATTTGTTATTTGTCATAGCAAATAAACTACACATACTTTTTAATCAGTTAGAAGAATAAATAATTTCCAGTTACTACAATAGATTAAAAATTTCACATGGTATCAGAGCAGAGTTGATCTGATCAAAAGCTCAGAGGTGGAAGGAAGAATTCGCGCAAATTCATAAGGAGTCTAGCAAATCGATTTCCAGATTTGAATAGAGCCAGCCAGGCAGTTCAAGTTGTTGGGCAGAGGGTTCAACTTTCCAGTAGTTGGTTGAAGGAAAAAATTGAATTGCCTAGAAGAAATTCCAACAGTAAGTAGTTGAACAAATCAACATTTTCGCAAAGCAAATTCTTGATCTAGTCACAGTTGATTTTGTAGCAAATTTGTAGAGAAGGATCGGCGTTGGGAAAGGAAGGGAAAAGGCACACATCGGAGGAATTTCTCAGAGGGTTTCCAGATCCAGTTTATAGGAGGAGATCCGTGATTTCCAGTTGCAGGAGAAACATGCTGATCTACGCATTCCAAAAGGGAGTGAGAGTAGCAGTGCTAGCAACCGAGCAGGAAGGAGGAGATCCTGTTAATTTTACCAATTGTGAGTTTTGCAGAAAATGGCCTCAGTAGGATTTCGAGATCAAGATAGGCTAGAAGGAGCCTCGAACTATTGTATCTAGAAAGCTAGGATGACTTTCCTGCTAGATGAGCATGGTCTGAAGATGTATGCAAAGAGAGTTGTAGTCATACCAACAGACTCGCGGCAGCTAGAGAACTACAATAAGGAGAGGGCCAGGTGAAGTGATTGATTCTCAATGGAGTTCGAGATCATGTAGTCTCACACATTGCAGTCAAGAATACGGCCAAAGAGATGTGGGATGCTCTTGTAGCACTCTACCAAAATCCTTCCGATAATTAAAAGATGTTCTTGAAGGAAAAGTTGAGAACCACTAGGATGCAGAAGGAAGGAGTTACCCCCTACCTTACCAAAATTCAGGATATTCGAAATGAGCGGCACTAGGAGAGACGCCTCAAGAGGTTGAGCTAGTGCATGTAGCTATCAACACTTTCACCGAGTGGGCTACGTTCGTCCAAGGCATCACTAGACAAGACCAGCTACCAGGTTAGGATCAATTATGGGCAGATTTCACGTAGGAGGAGATGTGACTTTCTTTCGTCAAGAGTAGTCTCGGTGGCAAAAACAGAGGATCAAAGAGTGTGAAGGAGGAGGAGAACACAACCCTTGCATCGAAGGGAAAGGCAAAGAGAGGTCCCAGTCAGGGACAAGGCGCACAAGGAGGAAAAATGAAGAAGGACATGTCGAAGATCAAATGCTTCAAGTGTGGTGAATTTGATCACTACAGCACCCAATGTCCTAAAAGGAAGAAGGACAAGAAGGAGAAGTAGGAGCAAGCAATAGCTTCGGCAAAGATTGATAAGTTTTCCTCAAAGTTGGAGGAAGATTTGGCTTTGTATGCAGCTATACCTCTAGGAGATAGGTGGTGAGACATTGAACTCTAGATTCCAAAGATGCGCAGAGCTGGGCAGGATCCTTCAAGGAGAGCATCAAACAAGTGTTGAGCATCAAATAGGTGTTTAGCATCAAGCATCTGTTTTCTCTTGAATCAATACCCTTGCTACAAGGGCCCACAGTTTTCAATAGTAGATGGATCCGTGTTGAGGATGGCATAGTTAGATCTTGAGCAACAGTTGCAGTGCTAGTTGTAGTCAGATGTTGAGGGGCACAAACAATTACTCAATAGACAATGCAGAGGCTAGTAGCAGAAAGAGACTCAGGAAGCAGCTGCAAAGCCACTCCAATGGCATAGTTGATTCAGAGATTGGTTCTTTGTTGCAGTGGTTGCAGTAGCAATAGCAACTTGAGATCAGTTGCAGCGCAATGAAGAGTTAGCAACAATACAGGGTGTACAGTGTAGTGTCAACAATAGCGCAGATGCAAGTTGGTTTAGCTCAGAGTAGCAAATGAATCAGAGTCACCCAATAGCTTGATGGGTAATGGCAAGTTGTCACAGTTGCCAGACATTAGCAGCGTGTATGCGCGGATGTTATTGTTGAAAAATGTAACTAGGTTCGGTCTTCATAAAATGTATTTATCAAAAGAGTTTTGATTATTGTTACAATGACTTATTAAAGCATGGGTTTCATGTTTGGGTCATCATTTTATTAGTCAAAGTCCCCATTGTGTACTCCTAGGATTAATAATGAGTCATTGTATATTTTATGAGACCCTTCTTGGACTTTCGAACGATGTAACAAAAATTATTTTTGAGTTAAAGATGAATTATGTAACCTCCGCACCAAGTCGGCCTCAAGGAGATCAAGTCAGCCTCAACTAAGCAATTTGACCTCACCAAAAGCCTATATATTGAAGCAGATCGAATTCATTTGGACACACTCTCTCTCACAAGTTCCATATCCAAGAAAGAGTTGGGAAAAGTGCGAAGGTGAAGGAGGCTAAAAGGAGTGTGAGTTTGGTCAAGAAGGGAAGGACAAAATCGAAGTTTCAGGATGTCTCTCTCTTTCTCTCATGTGGGCTACTTTAGGAGATCGAAGTCTCTTTGTCAAAGTTGAAACTGTTGCTACTACTAGTTGTTTCCTGACGCTACCAAGTCGAAATTGTTGGGGTCGAAGTGTTGTTGCTGCTAGGTTGAAGGTTGGATTGAAGAAGGAAACGATGGCTTGGTGTGGAGGAGGTTTGTGTCTAGGTTGAAGAGTCCCAGGAAAAATTAAAGGAAGAGATTTTTGACTGGGTTTTCCCCTAGATAGGATTTTTTCCTTGGCAGAGTACCTACATCTTGTGTCTTGTGTTTTTGTGATCTTTATGCACACATAATTTGGTAATTGCTTGATGAAAAATAATATAAAAAATAAGTAAAAGAAGCTTGTTAAAGAATCTAGGGCAATTGGATATAGTAGGATTCTTTTAGACTTGATAGAAATTTGTGAAGCACTTTTACAATTTATCTTGTTAGCTTAATCTTCTTCTCTTCTTATTAGCGTATGTGTGTTTACTTCATCAAACTGCTACCAAAACACAAGAAACAAGAACACAAGATGTTGGCTCTCTGCCAGGGCAAAACCTCTCTCTTAGAGAGGAAAACCCTTTCGTAAATTTCTCTTATTGAAGCTTCTATTGATCAATGCCAAACCCTAAACCCTTGACAAAAATATCCTCCAAACGCAAGTCAAGTCCTTCCTCCTTCCTGTACTTCGTTTCCTGACACTTCGTCCTCCTCCTTCCGGCACTTCGTTCTTCTTTCAACTGTTGATAGTCCTTGGTATACTAGCTCTAGAAGAGACTCCAATATTTGATCCTTAGTGAGATCCTTCACCTAGAGGATGTCTTCCTTCTCTTGACCCAACCAAGCTTCTTCTTGATGTGTAGTTGCAAACTTGATATGACAGCACAACAGCCCTAGTTTCTCGCACGTGTGGGAGGTTTTTCTTATTCTTTTGGCTTCTTTCTCCTTCGCTTGAGAGTCCCTCTACTTCACTTGAGTAGGAGGCCTTATAGGCCTAAGTTACTTGCCCAAACAATGAGATATATATCACTGTGATCTTGCTGTTGTGGTGACCGCAAAATTTCCTCCTTTCCTCGCATGTGTGATTGTATTTCTTCCTTAGAACAACCCTCTAAACTTTGGTTTATGTCTCTCCTCCTTCGTAGCACTAGAGGCTCCTTAAACTCGACATCCTTTACCCTTTCCTCGGCTATCTTCTTCGTTGATTTCAGAGGTAGATTACTTGTCGTTGGAGTGGACAACCTCTATAGGTTTGAACTTTGAACATTGTCCCTCCTTTAGGCCAACTTGAGGCCGACTAGGAGACTTTAGGCCGACTTGAGTTTTCTTCTTCGGAATTGCTTCTTTGCTGATGTCATTGCTTGGAGAGGACTTGTGACTTTGCTTGGAGGGATATCTTTGACTCTTATACAAATATATACATGGTGTAACATGCCCTTAAGGGTCTTTAATAATTTCTTTTGACTCTGACTTACATATAGCACTTTGACATGCACCAGACCTATTTCAATGAGCAAGAAACTCATTTATAAATATAACAAAAATAATATTTCTTTTCCTGTATAAATACAAATATCAAAAGTACATTTATGAAGATCGAACCTAGTTACACTTTCTTCAACACTCCCTCTTAACTAGAGAGGTATTCAAAAATCATTACAAGGTGTTTGGCTATTTTTCAATCTTGAAGAATTCACATAAGAGAAATCGGATTGGCAATCCATCTGTTATAGCATCATAGTAATCAACATTGTTCATAGCAAGGCCTTGACTAACAGCGCTATCTTTCATAAGATCAGAGCACAATGTTGGCGAGACAAATCACTTATAGACACCTTAGTCATTGTCTCTCAAGGTACATACCCACCCGGGTGTTCACTGAGTATGACCTTCTAGAACTATTCTTGTCTTGTGTTCCCAACCCTCAAAGAATATCGGTCCTCTTGCCTACTCTCATCTTGGATGCCCTACACATCCTCAAGAGTATCGGATGCCAAATGATTACCCAATCCTCCCATTCTTTCTTCCCAAGTGAAGACAAGAATGTTGTGTCTATCACTTCCTCTTAATTGAGGAAGACATGCCCAAGTTTCCTCTGACAAGGAACTTGCCCAAGCTCCTTTGTAATTGGGAACTTGTTAGAATTCCCTCTTAGCCAGGGACTTGTCCACTCATCAACAACTTCTTCTTTGTGGGTCCTTCAGTTGCTTGATCTCCTTCTTTCTTTTGACGCCATGAAGTCTTTGTTCGAACTTCTTCTTGGTAGGGCACTGACCATCAATCACTTTCCTTCCTAGCTTGTCATGTCATTGCTCCCTTTGTGGAAAGTGGCTTCCTTGATATATGTTAGGATCTTTGTCATCTGGCTATTCTTTTGTCACTTGATTATGCTTCGGGATATTTATCACATAGATGCTTAGTTGTACTTGCTTGTTCCCGCACTTTGATCTAGTAGCCCTTCATGACTTCATCCTGATATTGCTTCAACATCAAATAATGCTTTTGTTGGATGGCTCTCCATCAAGACATATTCGTAGAGTTGAATCAATAATCCACATCTTGATATCTCCAAGGCCTTCATGGGTGTCAAGGGTCCTTTGATCTTTTCTTCCTTTGTCAGAGTTGTCATGCCTTCTTTCGGGAGATATCTTTAAAGGATCTTGTTAGATAGTGATTCTTTGTGACCATGGTGTTCTTCACGTGCTTGATTTCTTCGAGCATTTCATTGGTGAAAGAGATCCTTTTATACTCGATCATGCTTCAGAACTATTCCCATGACCCAATAATATATATGATGACATGACTTAAACTTTCATGTATACATACTTCATCTTGATTCTGCTTTGATCATCTTGGCTTGATTCGATGGTTCTTCTTGATTGGTGTAGCCTTTCCTGCTTTATCTTTTCTTGCCTGCATATCATCCTTCTTTGAGTCCCATGAATGGAACTCCCAATGAGACATCTACTCTTATTTATGAAACTTCTTTGGAAGATCTTGTAAAAGGATCTTGAAGACCCTCATCCTGCAAATGTTTCTTCCTTTTGATGATGGAGGCCTTCTAAGATTTTAATCATGATCAATTGTTCTTTCATCGTGGATGAGGTCCTATAATAGGCATGCTTCTTCTACATGAATATCTTGGGCTATACCGACACCATGCTCCTATATTCTAGAAGATATCTTTAATCATGCATTCTATTCTATTTCTACATGCTCTTATACTACTCAAAAATTTGAAAGAAGATTTTTAGGTAAAGAGGTTGACTTAGTCATAGTAGAGATCTGGAGGATCTTCCTTTTTCTGCTTTTTGTCTTCTTCCTTCACTTCTTGAGTTATGTGAGCTTCTTTTCTTTTTCTCTTGTTCTTTTCCTTCGTAAGTTTGGGACAATCTCTTTTGTAGTGTCCATATTCTTGACAGCCATATCATTGAATTTTGGAGATATTGTGAAAATTTCTAACACAAAATTCTATTGCAGTAACTAATTTATTTCTCCTACTTAAATAAGTTATTTACAAAACCCTTCAGTAAACATCAAAATAAATTCTACTGTAGTTGTCACATAATAACATAGAAAAAAATGATGGTAGTTACGAAAACCCTAGCTGTCGCTGCTCTGCCTCCGCTGCAAATGTACAGACCTGCATCTCTGCAACCTGGCATACGTAACCCTGCACGGCTCTGCTGGAACGACAATCATTACTTGGCTGGTCGTTAATCATCCATGGAGTACCCAGCGGGAGGGACGGGATCCGTTCCTCCCCAACCTACCTCGTCAAGGCTATCGAATGAGGAAGCAGCTACCGCTCCCCTGCTGTTCGGCAAAATAGCTGCACGACTTATTAGCTCTGAAAACACCAGAAGCAAGGAACCAATCCAGAACAGCGAGGACCTTTCGACCGATGACGATCAAAAGGACTCGGATCAAAGCGCGTCACAACCAAAGGCGACGTCATCCACATGCATTCCAAAGGCGAAAGAACGTATAAAAGTCGAGCTACCAAGCCATCGTATCAATGGCGAGATACAATATCTGAAAGATCACGCACTGATAGGAAAGTTTCTGGGTTTCTGGCCAACAGAGAAGGCCCTACACGGCTGGATAGAATCCAAATGGAAGCCCAAAGGACAAATCTCTCTGTTAATAGGTCCCAAGGGCTTCTTCACAGTCATATTTCATTGCTTGGAAGACAAAACCAGAGTATTCGAAGGGGGTCCATATTTCTTTAACTCCTCAGGTCTCTTCCTTCGTGATTGGAAGCCGCGATTCAACCCAGATACAGAGGACCTCAGTCACGCACCGGTCTGGATCCGCTTGTATTCCCTGCCCACAGAGTACTGGAAAGAAGAAACATTAAAGGATATTGGTAATAGCATCGGCACCTTCATCAAAGTAGCTGAGGACACTAAGTACCGGAGATTCACCTCTTATGCCAGGATATGCGTCCAGATGCAGCTCAAAAAAACCCTCGCAGACTCGGTAAGTCTCTTCCATGATGATTTTGAATGGCTACAACCTTTGGACTATGAACACATTCCTTTTCGTTGTCGTAAATGTCATGTGCATGGTCATCTCTTTAGGGAATGCCCCTTGAATGCCCAGACTCAAGCCACTGCCAATACAACTCCTAAAGATTCAGATGGATTCACCAAAGTTACTGCTCGCAAAAGGCATGCAAAAAAAAATCCCGCCGCCCCCTCCAGCCCTAAAAATCCTGAATCTCTGAACCGGTTCCAGATCCTTACCCCTCATGATACCCCTTCAAAGCCCTCAAAAGACTCCGAGATTTCTCATGACCAGCCATCCTCCTCCGTTCAACCCCCCCCAGAGGCGGATCCATCCCCTCCATCGTCCTCAAAACCCCCTCCCTCCGCGGAGGAGAACCTCAAGGAAGCAGCAGCTGATCCTCAGGCCTCCAATATGGACCTGGATGCAGCCCTTGCTTTAAGTTTGCAAGAAGGTTATCCAGCCGATCCTCAGGATACCCCTATCAACATGGAAGAGGATCCAGAGACAGTGAGTCTAGATGGGCTAGACATCCTTACTCTGGAAGCAGCATGCAAACAAAAAGAATACAACGCCATCCCCCCCTGGGAAATAGATCGATTGGAAGGAGTTCTCATGAAAGCTCAACGAAGCAAATATTTGGGTATTCAACCAGGCAGTCTCTGGGATGGAAGTAAAATCCTCAAAGAAACAAAAAAAAGAGGATGCAAGACTGAACTACAGAGAACCATCATCCTGGGAGAGATCTTGATGGAATCGGGCAGATTTCCAAAGTTGACAAAGTTCTACAAACCCAAACATCAAAGTTCCTCATGAAGCTCATCTCCTGGAATATGAGAGGGCTCAGTAGCCCCTCCAAACACCGAATGTTAAAAATCATGATACAATCAGAGAAACCATCTGTTGTTTTTCTTCAAGAAACTAAAAGCACCAATGTCATTCTTGAAAAAATCCTGCGCAAAGCCTGGCCAGGTAGCAAATCTACCTCCGTTGATGGACTAGGAGCCTCAGGAGGATTGGCTATAGTATGGAATCCACAGTCAATCTACCTTCAGGACTTTCATGCTTCGCGCAACTTCATTCAAGCTTCATTTCACATCCTGGGAACAGAGATACATGGTCTACTTACCAATACGTACTTCCCGCAGGATATGCACCACAAATTAGAAGTACTGGAGGCCCTTTCATCACTCAATGCCAACAGACATCATCCTCTCTGGATAAGTGGGGGAGACTTCAATATCATCACCAGTTTCGCGGAAAAAAAAAGGAGGTCGGATGAAACTAGAAGAGGACAACACAGGCCTCAAAGAATTTATCCAAAACCACCAGCTCATAGACATGCAAACTTCTAATGGTTTGTTCACTTGGACAAACAAAAGAAGAGGACCGCACCACATAGCTTCCAGATTAGATCGCTTCCTCATTTCAGATAACGCCATCCATTTGGGCGGAGCGCTTCATGCATCTATCCTGCCCCAGGGAGGCTCAGATCATTGGCCCATAATGCTCCAATGGACAAGTCCAAGTAAAAAATCCAATCGCCCCTTTCGTTTTGAATCCTTTTGGTTTACTAATCCAAACTTCAAAGGAATGGTGCAAAATGTTTGGAAATCCTTCACTCCCCCATCTGGAGCAAAAATGTATCAATTTCAACAAAAGCTTAGACACCTCAAGCAAGCTATCAAAGCTTGGAACAAATCCACATTCGGCAACATTCTGGATGAAAAGAAAAATTTAGAGCAAAGCATGTGTGAGCTACAGCAAACCATCATCACTGAAGGCAGAACTGAAGAATTAGCTAACAAAGAGCACTCCCTATGGATGGAACTAGAAACCAGAAGGCTACAGGAAGAAATCTTATGGAAGCAAAAATCACGCATCAGATGGCTAAAAGAAGGCGAAAAGAACACCAAATTCTTTCATCGCTCCACCATTCAACGCCGCATGCAAAACAACATCGCATTCATCAACAACGATCAAGGGGATCGAATAGAAAAGCACGAAGACATGGAAAAGGAGTTCAGAGACTACTTCCAGGAAGCTCTTAAAGAGCAACCAGGTAGCCGGGAAGCTGCTATCAGAGCAGTCACTCAGCACATTCCAAAGCTGATAACTGAAGACCAAAATCAAAATTTACTGAAACAAGTTACTATGCAGGAGGTCGAAGAAGCTATGGCGCAACTCAAAGATGGTAAGGCACCTGGGCCGGATGGGTTCACTGCTAACTTCTTTCATGAGTTTTGGGATCTAATCAAAGGGGAAGTCTGGGACTTCGTGGAAGAATCCCGCTCCATGCACTGGGTCCTTCCCTCCCTGAACTCTACATTCATAGCTCTTGTTCCTAAAAGCGCAGAAGCCAATACGCCTGATAAATTCCGGCCCATTGCCCTTTGCAATGTCATCTACAAGCTCATTTCCAAGGTTGTAGCCAATCGACTCAAACCCCTCCTTCCTCTTCTCATTCTACCAGAACAAACAGGGTATGTCGAGGGTCGACAGATCATGGATGGCATAATTTTATCCAATGAAGTAATTCATTCGCTAAAAATTCTCAAAAAGCCGGGCATGATAATGAAGCTTGATCTATCCAAGGCCTTTGATAAACTCAGTTGGGAGTACATTCATCAAATGCTGTTGGCCTTCGAATTCAGTGCCACTTGGACCCGCTGGATTATGAACCTCATATCCTCTCCATGCTTTTCAGTTCTCCTCAATGGCTCTCCTTCCCTCCCCTTCCGTTCTTCAAGAGGAATCCGGCAAGGAGACCCTCTCTCTCCGTTCATTTTCATCCTCATGGCAGAAGGACTCAGCCGCCTCCTTCACCACGCTATATCTTCCAAAGCAGTAAAAGGACTAGCTCTTCATGGTCTCAATCTTTTGTCGCATCAGCAATTTGTAGATGATACGATGCTTTTTGGTCACTCTTCTTCCCAAGAAGCAAAAGCCTTCAAATCCCTCCTCTCTTTGTTTTCTGAAGCCTCTAGCACCTCCATCAATGCTTCCAAGTCTCAACTGTTTTTCTTCAATACCCCTGCCTCAACTCAGCGCAACATTGCTCGGATTCTAGGCTTCACAATTGCGGTTCTGCCATCCAAGTACTTGGGAGCACCCCTCACGGCTTCGGCTCTCAAGCATGCTTCCTGGTGGACACTGTTAGATAAACTGGAAGCGAGACTCTCTTCCTGGACTTACCGATCGCTGAACACAGCTAGTAGACTTATCTTAATAAAATCTGTCCTCCAAGCAATGCCTCTGTATCTCTTTTCTATCCTAGCAGCTCCAAAATGGGTGCTCAAAGCCATTCGTAACCTTCAAAGGGGCTTTCTTTGGGGATCGAATGGTCTAAACAGAAAATGGGCCCTTGTCAAATGGGCGGATGTTTGCCAATCAAAAGCAAATGGTGGATTAGGACTAAGGGATCCCCTTCAAAGCAACAGCACAATGGGAGCAAAAGTTTGGTGGAGCTGGCTAGTAAAGCCGCACATTCCCTGGGCTAAGTTGTGGCAAGCTAAATATGCACCAGGCAGTCAATGGAACGAGCTCATCAGAATTAGTCCAAGCATAACAGGCTCCATGATATGGAACTCTGCGAAAATTCATAGTGCCTTCATTCAGGCTTACAGTTTTTGGGAGATCCACTCAGGGACAACAACCCGTTTTTGGGAAGACTCTTGGCAACAAATGCCCAAACTTGCAACGCTCTTCCACAAACCTCATTGGCAGCAACACCTGCAGCAGTCAAACGCAACCAAAGTCTCCCAATTTTGGCAGCAACAAGATCATCAAGATTTTCGCACTTGGAAACCAGCTCGATCCTGGCAGACAGAATGGCAAGATGAAACATATGATGACATAGATAAGGAGCTTCTTCAAAGAAAAATTATTCCCTCCTCCTTACAGGACAAATTGAGATGGGGACATACCTCAAGAGGTATCTTCACCACCAAGGAGGCCTTCACCCTGCGCTATGACCAAACTACCCATGACAAGGATCAATTATGGACGCATGTATGGCAGCCAAGACTATGGCCCAAAATATCCACTTTCCTCTGGCTACTAAGCAAAAGGCGTATTCTCACTTGGGATAATCTCCAAAGAAGAGGCTTCATAGGCCCCTCTCGCTGCCCCAATTGCAACGCTCAGGAAGAAACAATTGCTCATCTCATGGAGACTTGCCCTCTAGCAGCTCAGATATGGAACAGAGTAGCTCATTGCAATAATGGAAGAAGAGAAAGGCAAGGGGACATCGCAAATATTCTACGAAGTTGGCCCCGGACACCATATCAAAGCCCCATCCTAAACTCATTATGGAATCTCATTCCAGGCTTCTTATATTGGGCATTATGGAAGGAAAGAAACAATAGAATCTTCAACAACAAGAGCAGATCAGCTGACATCCTCTGGCTCCTCCTAAAGTTCAATCTCCAAGAAACGCTAGCACTTAGAGCCTGGTCAGAAGATGACTGGCCTTCAACACCTCAAGAGATACACATCTGGCAGACTTGGAATCTCAACATCACCTACTCTCAATTGGTTTCTCACCAAAGCCCCTCCAAATGCATCGCCCCCTCCCACTGGTCCCCCCCTGCAAAAGCTTCCTACAAACTCAATTTTGATGGGGCGGCTAAGGGGAATCCAGGTCCATCAGGATTTGGTGGTGTCATCAGAAATTCAGAGGGAGTGGTAGAATTCATCTATTATGGCTCAAGCGGTACAAATACCAACAATATGGCGGAGTTAGAAGGAATGTGGAAAGGAATTTGTATGGCGGATCACCATAACTTCTATCCATTGGAAGTAGAGGGAGATTCCCAAATTCTAATCAATGCAGCAATCAGAATCCAAGCAGGGTCCTCAGCAGCTAAAATCGCTTCTAGCTGGAGACTTCTAAGCAAACTAGAAGCATTGGAAGACAGGCTAAGGCATCCTAACAGCATCATCTTCAAGCATGTTAGACGCACAGCCAATAAGGTTGCTAATAGACTTGCAAACCAAGGGGTGAATCAGCAGGGCCCTCAATTCGCAGGTTCTCTCCATGATGCAAAGGACAAAAAACTCCAACAGGATTGCCAGACATTGGCTCTCTAGGATCTTCAACCCCCGGATGCGGGTGCTAATTGGGAATAAAGGGTTGGGGGCGGGCTGCCCACTGGGCAAGTGGCAGCCCAAACCCGCCACGACATTCATGCATTTAATCCGCCGGATGGTTAAACGTTCGCGATCCTTCCTCCACAGCACCCGAGTCATTATGTCACCCCTCCTCGCATCAAGTTGGCTCTTCCGCGTCCCGGGAAATTCATTGCAGACGCTGGTTCGCACATGGCTCGTCGCCGGTTTCAGCCTTATAATCCAAGCGTTCGAGGCAAGGTAATGCATTGCATTCGGTTCATTTGGGTTTACTGTGTATCTGTGCTGTGGCAGGTCTCTACTGTTGGAAGCGGAGATGTAATTCCCCTGCCCCCTGTTCTTCCCGTTCCGCTCACTGAGCTCCATCATCAGTGCAGGTGGGCTGTGTTCACGCCTAAGCTCGACTCATCTCCTGGTTTTCCAAGCATTTCCTGGTCTGTGTGCTGGGTTTTGCCTCCAATTCATCTTAGCCCCCACAAGCTTCCTCGGGTGCTCCTGGTTGACATTCCCTGTTTTCCGTGGCCCTCTGCAGCTCCAGGGTCTTCCAGTTCAGCTTACCCTCTTTTTACCCATCCCCCCGCCCTTCCGCGTCGCTCCCGCCACCTCCGTATCCTTCCCTTTCTGCAATGCCGAAGGAGCGATTACGAGCCAGCAGCCGACGAGGTGGGTCGCGGGGAGGGAGAGGCAAAGCCTCTGTCCCTCGTTCCACAGATTCTCTGTCAGACGACGCCAATAGCGCTCGTCGCAGAAGAGGCAGAAGATCAGGGACTGCCCAAACCCAGTCTTGCCATCATAGTTTCCACCCCTCTTCCCGCTTCAGTTTTCCTTGTCTTTTGGACTCAGACACATACTATGTGTCCATCAAGATTGAAAAATGTGAGCATGAAACTCACGGACCAGCTGCAGAAGACCTCGGGCCTCCAGCACCGCTTCTGGAACAGCCTCCCTCGTCACCTGCACTTCAACTTCCCGCTCCTGAACAAGAGAAGCACCAGTCGGCAAAAGCTTCAGCGGATGCAGTGGCCGGCCCAAGCGCACCAGCAGATGATGACGCGCCTCACACCGACTCAAGCAAGCCAGATCCATACACCTGCCGGGTGGTGGAAGAAATACCATCAACCTCTGTGGACAACTGAACAGCATCACTGGGTTACCGGTCTTCGAGGTTGGCTTTGTCTTTTGTGGTTCAATCGGGTAATCAAATGCCCCTGCTTCTTCTTCCATACTCTTTTGCTTTGTAAGGTTGATGCGCAAGATATACCTGCACAACCACTGGTCTTACTCTATGCTTTTACCTTCAATGTCAATGGCGGCTTCTAAGGTTCAGGTCTACTCTATCGTGTCAGTCTGGTGTTATGAGTCAAAGCTATATATCTGTATGTCGGAATATAGTAGGATTTCTGTACTCTGTCTTCTCTCTGTTAGAATTTGCAATTGCAGGCAAGTCATGGTAAACACTGATGTAAAATTCCATCTCTGCAGAATGGTGCAGACCGAGGTTCGCCTCATTGTAATTTTGTTTTTTGTACCATAATAGAATTAGTCTACTTTACAAAAAAAAAATAACATAGAAAAAAATAACAGTGATATACAAGCACAAGAATCAATCACATCAACACAGTTATTTTTGGACAACTGCCCCCGGAAAAACCCAATGCGGGAAAATTGGTGCAGTGGATGAGGGTTTATTTATTATTCTTCAACAACAATCTCTTTACAAGGAACGATTTTACAGAATATAGAGACAACTCTGAGAGAAACACCTGAGACAACTTTTCCCTTTGCTCTGGAGAAATTCTGACACCGCGGAGACCCTTCAGCCTTCATTGTGTCACCTCTGCATCACTTCTATGTGAGGCCTATGTGACAATTGTGTCCCTTGCTGCGTTGTCTCTCTCTGATCTTCCATCTGCATTGTCCCTCTGTTGCTCTGCGTCACCTCCTCCTCATTCTGTGACTAATGCTGATGCCCTCCTCTTCCTTCACCTTGCGACTCCCCCTGTGAAATCAAACTCCTTCTCCTTGAGAATCGATTTCCCTCGGGTTACTGAGTATTTGCCCGGTGTATCTCCAAATGATTTTCAAGTCTTCTCTTATACTTTTCTTGTTGATGATTCAACGGCTGAGATTAAGTCCCTAATCAACAGCCAAAAGATTAAAACAAACTTGATTCTTGTCTCTTAGAAGCTTCTCACCCATATTTTTATTAATACCCATTAATATTTTTATTTTCCTAAGTTTAGACTAAGGAACCTCATTAAAAATATTAATTATTTCAATAAACTCACAATCCGAGTGGAATTTCTCCAAACGATTTCTGGGTCTTGGAGATCTCATGTATTCTAGCTCCTCCGCAAAATTTCGGATCTAGAGCACATCCGATGCTACCCAAAATCAACACATATCTCTATTGTTTGTTCTTCGTGGACCAAATTTGCCAAATTTTCCCTTTCTCTTGGCCATGTTAGCAAATGCTTGCTCCTTTGATCCCACATCATCCTTTTCTTTGAGTCTTGTTTCCTCTATCTTACATAGAGACCATAGTTCACTTAGTGGGGTAGCTTCCTTCCTGGCATATATGCTTGATGTTAAGTTGCCCCAATCCTCAGGTAGAGCATTGAATACTACAGTTGTCATTTCTCTATCAAACATGACTTCTCCTGGTTCTTGAAGTTGATCTCTCATCTCAGAAATCTTCATGAAGTAGGGAGCTATTCCTTCCTTTGATATCTTCATCTTGTACAAATCATTTCCAAGAGATATCACTTCTCCTGCTATGCTTATCGAGAATAGCTCAATTAGTTTATCATAGATTTCTTTTGATGTCTCAAACTTGGAGACATAAGGAATGAGAGAGTCCTTGATGGATTCTATTATAATCCTTTGAGCTCTTGTCTCATCCTTATTGTATTTGGCTAAGGCTTGAGTTTGTTCCTTAGCAAGGATAGTGAAATTCCATTTGATGAGGTCTAGAAGTTCATTCTCCTTGAGAAGTAAATCAGTCCTTTTCTTCCATGCAAGGAAGTTAGTGGTCCCAATTAATTTGTTGTTTTCCTTGCAAAAAGACATTGATGTATGTTCAGGAGGGGACATATATACTTACTTGATAAAGTTTGTGATGTAGTGGACTTGCTTTCTTCTTGAAGACTTGATGGCTTGCCTTCTTGGATCTTGATGTTCTTCAAACTACTTTCTTCAAATAGGCTTGCTTGATGATGAGATTTGCTTGGAGAGAGATGACTTGCCTTGTAGTGCTTCTTCCCTTGAAGATCGTGAAGCCTGATGTAGGTCCTTCTTTGACTTGATCTTCTTGAAGGTGCCTTTGTATGAAAGGCTTCTCTTCTTGCTTTGTAGTCTTCCTTGATGGATAGTAGATGGTAGACCTTTCTTGTCCTTGATGTATCTGAGACTTCTTGGCTTGATGCTTCAACCTTGTAGTTGTTCTTGAGATGTCCTTCCTTGATGATTCACCTTATGAGCGTTCTTGAGATGCCCTTTTTCCTTGATGTGTCACCTTAACTCTGAAACCATGTTGAAGAATCTAGGGCAATTGGATATAGTAGGATTTTTCTAGAATTGATAACAATTTGTGAAGCACTTTTTAAATTTATCTTGTTAGCTTAATCTTCTTCTCTTATCATTAGTGTATATTGTTAAGTTTAGGTATGTTCTATGCTAGAGCAATTTATTCTAAATTTTCACAGTTAGCAATCACATCAGCGTTACGATAAACTGCAGATAGAACATAAATATAAAACGCAGAAGACAAGCCAAGACAAGAGGACACAAGATATGGCGCGAGCCAGGGACAAACCCCACAATGTGTGGGGAAACCCTTTGATCAAATCTTTTTTTATCTTCAAAGTTCAGCAGAGAGAGAGAGAGAGTACATTTACAATAGAAGTCAATACTTTGACTTATCTAGATCTAACATAGATCATTTCGTATCATGATGAGATCAGTTGAAGACATTCTGCTTCAACTGATTCTCATCCTTCTGCATCTCGTCCATTTCCAGCCCCTCATCGTGCAGTACCATCATGCTTAGTCATGTTGCTCATGATCTCATACATCATGCTGTCATCAGGTTTATTGCACATAGTCCTATCATGCCCAAATAGTCCTTGAATATGTCATGCTGTCACCTACAGCAATGTGACATTATTACTACTGCAAAACCATGACCTTTGTCACTGCTACAATCACCAGGATCTTCATGCTGCATATGCTGCACCTTTACCAAGATCCTCATCACAGGCATGACTGGAAGCTATATGGATGCACTTCACTGTACTCAGATCATAGTTCAAGATCCTTCCCTTAATCAAGATTGCTACTGAGACTGAGGCTCTTTTCTGTACAATGATCAGTGATTGTAACTCCATGCAATGAGGGCTTTCTCTTTAATGAAACATTGACTGTAATGTTTCCACTGAGATCATCAGCTATGTTGAGGTGATATGTCTACGCAAATCCGTATCCTAAACAGAGATCCTGAGGTTGCAGTCACAGATTTTATATCTAGCCCAGATCACAAGATGATGTTGCACTTCTTTCCACAGTCATACCCATCCGAGGGCTTTTTCTTTCAAGTCATAGGTATACCGAGGCAGTATAGACCTTAGTTCTGCTGCTTCTTAACCCATCCGAGGAGACTACTGAACCCTTAGACCTCATCCTCCTTACTGCGGCTTCATGACTTTGATTGCTGCTCCGTTGACTGTGTCTTACCTTGACTGCGGCTTACTGTGGCTCACTGCGGCTAGGGCATACTCTTGCTGCGGTATTAGGGCCTCCCTTAACTGCGGGTAAGGACCTCTTTCTTTGACTGTGTATCAGCGTATTAGGAGCCTTCTTTGTCTGCATATATAGGGCTGTAAATAGGTCCTGTGTTAAGGCTCCTTCTATGCCTCTTTTCCAGCATCTAAGGGTTGTCTCAAACAGCGTATAGATCTTCTTCTCCATGACTGTAATTAGGGCAGCGAATAAGATTAGGGCATCATCATATTCAGCCAACGAAAATCACAGTGAATCTCCTTCTCCATAAACCCAAGACGTGGAGAGGAGATCACTTGAGGTGAGTTGCAAATGACTACAAATTCTCCCCAATTTATACTAAAACGTGGATAGTGAATAGACACGTCTATTGGGCTTCTGAGCCTACATCAAGTGCTGGTCGGCTTGATAATAATTATATAAATAAAATAAATTCATATCTCCATAAATACTTATCAGAATCGGATGATCTTTAGATCAATCCTACACCTCTCAATGAGAGGGATCCAATAAAAATATCAGTTGCCATAAATAAGCTGATCCACATGGAGTTTGGCCCTAGTTGCCAATTTAACACATGGTCAACTAGGTTTTTGGATGCCCAGTGATAGGTTTGTACTGTTGACCAGAAGATCTGATAAGAAGAATCAGTCAAGAAGCCATCTTCTTGATTGGTTGCATTGGCATTTTGATATAGTTTGATGGTATATTGTCTTGTAAGAAACACAGGTGGTTGTCATCATGATTTCAAATCTTGATGGACTACTACCCTTCAATAAGCTTTGTAAGTTCTTGTTTTAGTTAAGTCAGTCATGAGTCATTTGTGAGTCAGTTTTCAGTCATGTAGGTTTCATAATTGAGTTGGTTTGAATCAAGTTTCAGTCAATAAATGAGTCAAAGTCTTGTATTGTTTGTCAAATAATTACTCGATCGCCCAATGGATGAAGGCACTGTCTAGTTCTTACAGAGATCTGCGGTTCTTGGCACCTCCAAGGAGCTACCATCCCCATTGGAGCCAATGTTAGAGTCGTTCTAGTAGCCCTCCACCAGAGATCAAAGCTCTTTGCATTTCATAACTAGGTGTCCCATCAGTGTGATCATGTTGCATTCCGTTAGGCATGCCATAACTCTGTTGGAGGAGTTTGTGTCTTTTATTCCCCTCCTGTTTGGCACTGCTGGTTCAGGTTTGTTTGAGTGAATAAAATTTTCAAAGGGTCATTTGTCTTGTTTTAAATTTCCAGGTCTTAGGTCTAGGGTTGAGTCAATTTTTGTCTTCAGAGGTCACAAAGGACCAGCAGGCCAGAGGGATGTCCTTCATAAAGCATCATTTCAACAATTCTCACTATTGTACAGCTAAATTTTCACCTTGTTTTCAAAACTGTTTTTGAAAAACAAAGGTCATTTTCTCATTTTTTGTAAAAATTCTCAAAATTTCAAACTCTCCAAATGTCAAAGTGCAGCCCTGGTCTCCTTTGCAAAAGCACCTTAGAAGCTATCCCTGCAAAAATTTTCAGAAGAAATCATCATTTCAACCAATTTTTCAAAGAAAAGAAACCAAAAGTCAGAGCTAATTAATTCAAAAAGTGTCAACACTCAAAACATTATAAAGTGGGTTTTGGGCAAATGAAAATCTAAAGGAAGCCTATAAAAGCACATCATTCTTCATTCGCAACTCATTTGCCTCTCACAAGCTAAGTGAAACCTTGCAAACGCGATTTTAGGAGTTCTTGAGCAAAGTGGGCAGTTTCAGAGGCGCGCTACACGTCAGGAAGGGCGCGCTACGTGTTGGGGGCGCGCTATGCGTCAGGGAACTTTTATCAGTGTAATTTTACAAGGGCACTACGCGTTGAAGGGGTGCTACACGTTGGGCAAGGCGCGCTACGCGTTGGGTTTTTCGCCCTGTAACTTGCCAGCAAGCACACAAATCCTCTCTTAACTCAAGCAAAATACAAGTAAGCTCCTTTTCCATGGCTGATTTTGTTTTTGCAAGATGAATGTGAAAGAAATATGACAAATATGCCATGAAAATTAAAAGCAAAAAACCCTAAGTTGCTGTGTGAATTTAAAGGCCAAGTTTGCTAGGGTTTCAAAGTGATATGCTGCCCAAGGTTTTCCCATTTTGATCCTTCTTTTTTCCCCCATATTCACCAGCATTTCACTTCAAATTTCCCATAAAATTCTATAATATCCCTTCACAAAATCCCAAACCCTACTTAATCCTAAAACATATTTCACCCCAAAACCCTACAATATCATAATTTCCTATGTCCTTTCACTTCCATAAATTCCTCGTTATTTTCATTTCCCCTAATTCCCTCATGTTTCCCTTTCCCTAACAATTCCCTTGTATTTATGTCCCCTTGGTAACAACATTTGAAAAAGTCAAACAACAGTCAATTGTGTGCACAGTCAGCATATACATTTCAGCCATCCTGTCTTCAAAACCATGTCAGAAACCGAATCAGATTATGAGCAGAGTTATGACAGTGATTGAACACCAGAGGTAGAAGTGCCTAGGAGGCATCACAAGGGTGGTAAAGGTGGTAGGTATGTCAGGGAGGAGCCCACCTCTTTGGCTCAATTGCAAGCCTGTCCACTTGCAATGTCCTGTTTTCGGTACCAATCATGTTTTGAGTATTGTGAGAGGATCTCACAAATTCAACATCACAGAGAATTAGTCCGCTTGTTTGTCCTACATTTGCACAATGGTCATGTGAACCTTGCAGGAGTGGACTTCACACTATCACCCGAGGTTGTTGGTCAAGCCACCGGGATACCAAATGTTGGGGAAGAGTGGACCAAGCACAAGCTACTAGACAAATTTCATTATCAACCATACATCAAACCCAGATGCATGAGGCACCTTACTGTTGTTTTTCCTTTCAGATTCCTAAGGGAGGAGTATGCACCCTTGATGAGGCTTATTATGCGCTATTTTACTTGTGAGGTCAGATTTTCACGTTTATATTCGTACCATATCCGTTTGTTGATGCATTTTACCCAGGTACGAATGATGAACACTCCATTTTTCATGTGTCGGAATATAGAAAAGATGGTTCCCATAGTGCAAAGGAAGAACCCTGCACAGCATCTCAAAAGTATATATCATTATGCACTGATCGATATCATAGTGATGCATCAGTTGGCACAGCAGGGTATTCCATGGGAAGATTTCATTTCTCGCGACTTCTTCATGGTGCCACACCCACCTCCTGAGATTGTCCATGATGAGGGAGGGCCTTCACAGCAGTTTGACATTCATGAGACCGAGCATGTTGATGCTCCAGCTTATGTAACATATTAGAAAGGCCCCAGAGTCTTATTTGCAGCTGCACGACGAGTTCTATCTCCACCCGAGGTGGAAGGGGTCTCGTTGACTTCATCGGCACAACGAGTACTATCTCCAACCGAGGTGGAAGGGGTCTCGTTGATTTCATCGGCACAACGAGTATTATCTCCACATCATGTTGAAGGGGTCTCGCCATCTTCTTCAGCACAGGTACAGGTCTAGGACAGGGGCAAGAGGCCCATGATTGATGAGGGTCATTCAAGGGGTCGGGACACAGATGTCATTGATATTGATGCGAGCTCTCCTGCCTCAGAGGTCAAGGAGATCATCCGAGAGAAAAGGGCCAAGAATGAGTCGCTGCACAAGAAATTGCAGATGGAAAAATGGGTGATTAACTACTTAGAGCAGCGCAAGAAAAAGTTGGAAGATGAGCATGAACTTTATGAGCAGCGGAAGATTTGTGAAGACCGGGAATTGGCCCGTAGGAGACCCGGTGATTTGACACCTATCAATCGGGAATCTATGCTCATTCGGGTGAACACTCATTTAGAAAAGTTGATAGCCAAGGCAAATAGGGACAAAGATATGCTCCGCCACATGAAAAATCATTATTGGGCCCGCATGCATGTGTGCAAAGCACAAATGAAGGTACTCAAGAGACGATTGGCCAAGGCACTAAAACGGAGGAAAAGGCCCGATCCACTTCAGATTTTGGCTGAAGCCACCTTAAAGGAGCATGAAACTCAATGATACACCCTCAGCTCAAAATTCAGACAATTTGGAGCAATTTTGGTCAATTTTGAAATTTTTTGTCAAAAACAGGTTTTTTCCCTCAACGCGTAGCGCGCCGCGGGCTACCCTTAAGTTGGGGAGGTCCATTTCACGAAAACTCAGCATTTTTGGATTTTTCATGACAAAATACACTTGCTCAGCCACTGCCAAGAAATTTCATGAAGATTTGAGCCCCCAAAAGGTCAGAAAACAAGCAAAAAACGACCTTCTGCCACTTTTTGGACACACAGGAAGCATTCTTGGGAGATTGCAATTTTGGAGGGGCAAATGGCCACCAAATCGAAAAATTCCACTTGGGCTAGAGAGTAGACATCTAGAACTTTCCAGAAAGCCCACGTGTGCCTCATTTGGAGGCTAGGAAGTGCCTCCAAAGTGGCCTGAAAGGCGTGCTACGTGTAGAGAAATGGCGCGCTACGCGTTGGGAAAATTTGCCAGTTTTGCACCTTCAACTCAGGAAAACGCAACATTGACTAGTTTTGACTTTTTGGTGGGATTTTTCATCCTCTTTGATGTAATTTATGTAATTTCATGTTGAAATGACACTTTTTACCTATTCTAGAAGATTCATTCATAAAATGGAAAAAAATTAATGAATGAATTAGTTTCCTAGCTTATAGAGGCAAGTTGTTTTGATTGCCTAGTTTGTAGTGCTCATTTTAGAATTGGTTGAAACAACTCCTAGAAGGAGGAGCTCGACCCCTAGAGGTTAGGGAATGGTTTGGCATGGTCTATATATGTAATTTTTCATTCAGTAGCAGAGGTTGGACTCTTGGGATAGTTTTGAGACTATATTGTACATATTTTACCAACATTTTTGGCAAAGGAAGACCAGGGTTTTGCAGCACTACTTGGGATCCATGTGGTTTTATGTCTTGATGGTGTTTTTCTCTCAGTATTTGTAAGTTGTGTATGTGAATAATTATCTCTATTGAATCTTCTCTTATTAAGAAAATGAAGTGTTAAGGTAGAATCCATAAAATTGCTATGCTCTGCCTTTAAATTTGTTTAATATTCTATGTTTTCTTCAGTTTAAGGAGAATCCTTGAGACCCCTTGCTCTCCTTAGCCTCTCACTGGTCTGATCTAATCATCTCACCTACTTTAAGGCATCAAAACAATTGCCTATCTTGCCCCAAGTGGACCTCTACAAAAACTGTGCCTCATCCCCGCACCCAAACTTGCCTTTCCCTTGATTTCAACAAAATCATAAAAACTCAATCCTAAACCCTTTGTACTTAATACCTAGCCTAAAATCAGTCATCAATTTGGTCATCTCGATCCTTTTCAATTACCTTTTGCCGAGTTTGACCCAGAGAGAGCCCTCTGCTGTCCTCGTAGGGCTAGCTACGAGGCTGAGCGTGGTTTGATGTGGCCTTGAGTCTTGCCTTATTTCAGCCTAAGGCGGATTTGAGCGCTAACACACGTGACAGATTTCTCTGTCATTGTTGGGCATCTGTACAAAATGGGGACTGATGAGATATTGCAACGGTATGTACCTGAGTTCAAAAGAAGTAGCATCCTCGTAGACGCTCATGGGGGTGCCGAAGGAGGACATTATGCAGGGAGAACAACCACGCAGAAGGTTCTACATGTAGGGTTGTGGTGGCCAACCCTTCATTAGTAATCTAAAGCATATTGCAAGGCATGTTATGTATGTCAAAGAACAGGCAGGCCATCATGGAGGAATGAAATTCCTTTGAATCCACAAATGACGTTGCAACCCTTTGAGAAGTGGGTGATCGATTTTGTAGGACCCATTCAGCTATAAGGAAAGACATGAGTAAGATACATTATCACCATGACGAAGTATTTGAATCGTTGGGTAGAAGCATAGCTGGTGAAGGATTACATGGGCACGAATGCTGCGAAGTTCCTATTTGAGCATGTACTGATGCGATTTGGATGTTTGAAGATCTTGATGAGTCATCATGGTATGCACTTCCTGAATGAGATGATCAATGCGCTGATGGAGGAATTTCAGGTATATCACTAGAAGAGCGCACCTTATCACCCACAAGCTAATGGAATAGTGAAGGCGTTCAACAAAGAGCTCGAAAATGCACTCGCCAAGGTTTTCAATGCTCAGTGAAGTGATTGGGACCTACGCATACCTGTAGTACTATGGACTTGTCGAACGACATGCAAGAAGTTGACTGGACAAACCCCTTTTAGGCTTGTCTATGGTGTGGAAGTGGTAATGCCTATGGAATACATCATACCTAGTCTGCACATAGTAGCGCTCATAGGTATGATGGATTGTGGAGCCCTGGAGGAGAGGCTTGCACAGCTGGATGAGCTCTAAGAAGAAATATTTTTGGCTGGATTTCACCAGCAGGTCCAAAAGCAACACAAAAAGGCATCGCATGATTGACACATCAAGCTACGCACATTCAAGGTAAATGAGCTGGTTTTGTTCTACTATAGTAAGCTTGATAAATTTCCAGGGAAATTCAGGATGAACTGGTTAGGGCTTTATGTTATTAAGGAGATTACCAAAGGAGGAGTGGTATAGTTGGTCAAATTAAATGGAGAACCCTTCCCAGGAAAGGTGAATGGCAGTCGCTTGAAGCCATACACTAGCGGTCCAGCCATGTGACTAAATGAAAGAAGCACAGTCTTAACGCTCCAGGCAGTTGAAAGGAGGTGCGAGACTATAAAATACACTGCCCGGGTTGGGGAGCTATGCGATCGGACAATGGTGCGAAGTAAGGACGTGTCACAGGGTCCACGACAGTGCAAAGGGAGCTATGCTACCTAGCAAGAAATCGTGCAGGTTGGCTGGAAAGTGACCGTTAAAGTCACTGTTCATGAAAAGATGGTAGAAGTGAGGCAAAATGGAGCGGGCGACCAACATTTAAGATGAAATTTATGGCTTAGATCCTTGAAAATTTGTCGCCAATATGGAATTAATGAACCAATTTTGGAGGGAACAGTTGGATTTGAATTCAAAATTCCCTATAAATTACAAGTGGTTGTCCAGCAAAAAAAACTTGGCATTTTGAGAATTAAGTTGTTGCACTCTCAAGTGCATATGAACTGTGAATTCTTTCAAGATATAATAGCGAGTTCAGTGTTTGAACAATTTTCGAAGGAGACACAAGCACTAGTGAATAGCGTCATGTTGACATGTGCAAGAGCTATGGACATTGAAGGAGTGGCCGCCAAGGAGAATGTGCAGGAGATTGATATGGGGGCTGGAGTAGCTGCCCTAGAAGTGGCTGAAGTACTGGTAGAGGTCCCTAAATCCCTGAGAAATTTGAGATTGAAGCCAACCCCAACCAAGGAGACTATGAAAGACAAGAAGGGAAAGCAGCCAGCCATACCGATGTGCGCGTTGCCAAGATGAAACCCACCAAAGCCCACTGCCTAGGAGAAAGGCAAGGTTGTAAACCTAAAAGCAGAGGATGAAGATATCGAAGACATCCCCATGGACGACGAGGATGTGGGAATCGAAATAGAGGAGGTTGAAGCCCAGGGTGAAGACCCTATTACATGGTTTTCGGAGTATGTCCCTCTACGCAAACCTAAGTCTAAGGTCCCAAAGGACATTCATGAAAGTAAGACTCCCTTGCAAACAATTTTGCTACTGGATGAAATCAATTTTTCTGGTCTGTGTTTGGCATGGGTGCCCATATTGAAGCTCAAAGACTGGGACTTGGCGGACCACGAGAAGTTCCCACATTTGGCGATCGAACAACTGATGTGCCACATCATAGACACAAATATGGGGATGACTACATTGGAGCTGCGGAAGTGGCTCAGAGGAGTAGAGAAGGTAGGATTACTCAACCTGCTCTTGGTGTTGCACTATAACCACACCCCCGTGACAATGTTTGTCATCAAGCAGCTACTGTGCTTGGTGGATGATGGGTGTCTGTGGTTAGAGAAGTCAATACCTATCACCGATGTGTTGATTCACTGCATAACACGTTTGTCGTATACAGGCAAAAATCCAGCTATGATCTTTGGCAGCAAGGGTGGTGAGCAGGCACTCGTAGAGTCAATGGAAGAGAAGTTCAAACTGGTAAAGAAGTTGTGCGGGTACGCTATCTCCAGCATCTGCGACTCTACTATGAAGGTGGAAATGTAGATCCTTTTAGGGAAGGTGATACAGAAGATTCGCGCTGATGAGGTGTCAGCGCCTGTCATTGCGCTCACACAACAGTGCATGGAAGGAGTCCAGTTTAATTGGTCATACTACCTTCACGGAGATTTCCTAGAAAACTATCGCGAAGTGCAACAGTAGAGCAAGACCTTCCACTATGCGTGGCTCTTTCTATTGATTGTGCTCGTAGAATGGGAGCTACCAGAAGAGAGCCAATTCCCCTCAGTCGTGCCATACCTTCCAGAAGCAGCGAAGTACACTTCGTTGTGGGCAACCAAGGATGCAAAGCACATTCAGGACAACAAGATATTTTGGATCTTGATGGAAATGAATGTCAGGATGGCCATCAATTGCAAGTCGTAATTGTCACCCATGGTATATGCTAACCTGCAGAGCTGTGTCGAATTTTAAAGCTGATTTCCATCAGATATCAATCAGGGCACGGAAGGACCCTGCACAGAAGTGATACGATTTTTCATACCTAGCCATAGATGATGCCATGATGTGGTGTTGGATAAATGGCCGGTAGAGTGGCACACCACCATGGACTTGGCGGTGGGTGGAAGCAAGTCCACCACGCAGAAGAAGAAGGAATAGGCCAAGCTGAAGATGGCGCAGCTAGTCGAAAAGAGGAAAAAGGAGGCTGCTGAGAAGACCCAGGTGGAACAAGTAGGAAAGGAGGTAGGAAAATAGATAGGTGTCGCAGAGCGAGGCTCTAACAAAGGCATGCGGTCGCCTTCACCTGAGACTGAAGAAGAGGACACAGAGCAGCACGATGCGGACCCTCAAGAGACGCTTGCCCGCATTAAACGCCCGAGAGAGATGGAAAAGGGAGGGTCCAGAAAGAAATCCAAGGTGACCAAGACCTCGTCGGACCCTGTCACACTCACGAAGGGTGACTTATATGACATCGGTGATATAGTCAGAGATGTCACCGCGGAGTCCCTATAGCAATTCGGGAAGTAGCAACAGATCATCCTAGGGGCTATCTAAACTGGGTTGCAGGATTTGCAGACCCATGTGACACAAGCTAGTCCGCTGTCCACCAGCTTGGCTATTGGCACATTAGAGGCTGCCGATATGTTGCGCACGAAGGCTTCCAGTGCGATAGTGCTGCCAGATGGAGCACTGACCATAGAAAATGAGGCTGACAGGGCCACTGTCAGTGCTTTGAAGGGAGGTGGACTGAACCTGGCAGTGCTTCTATGTGAATCACTCCACCTCTTGCAGGATGGAGTAATTGTAGATTTGAGGGCCCGTGAGCATCACGCCCTCTATGTGATTAGTGAACAGAAGATAAACAATGAGAAGATGACATTGTAGAGGAATGTTTCCATCTCCATTGAGGCTGAGGCGACTTTCCAGAGCAAGAGGATCATACAGGTCATGGAGGAGGCATGCAGAATGGTCCCAGAGTTGGTCATTCCAGAGGAGGAGCCAGTTGAGGTCCGGATCTGAAAATTGGCCACTGGGGTGTGCAACACTCAGACAGAGATGGTGTAGGTTCAGTTGGAGATGAACCTGCAAAATACAGAGCTCCAGTTGAGAGCCTAGCCTTCAACACCACCAGAGGTAAAGGAACAGTGGGCGACCCTGTCACCAAAGAAGTTGTGGCAGTGGAGAGTGTAGTAGCGGACTGCACACAATTGTTCGAAAAATCATTTGAGGTCCTGAAAAGCTTGCAGGAGGACCCAAACATCCAGAGGCTAGAAACGAAAGTGTACGAACACCAACAACGCTATGATGAAGTTAAGGGCACAATACGAATAGTCTCGCTGACACATAGGATAGCCAAGCTGCAGGAAGCAAAGCATCTGAAGGAACAGGTGGACACAACACTGCACAAGGAAGCAATGTTAAAGGCGTGACTCAAGCCCTGGCTGGAGGAAGCTTACGCAGTCATAGGAAACATTGAAGGAAAGCTTGTGACTCTGCAAGTGACGCAACAATAACTTCAGGCTGAAAACACAAAGGAAGTAACCGAGAAAACAGTTGAAGATGCAAAGCAAGCCGCAGCTCAGTGCACAACCAATGTTGCGGTCATGAGGGTCGAGTGGATGGGCTTCGCGCAAAGATCTCTGCGCCTATTGAGTGACTCGAGGGTGAGTCACGATGTTTGTGTTGGGGGGTTGTTGGGAGTAGGATCCCCCAAGGGCAGTTTTGGGGCTAAAAGCCCATGTTCAAGTCATTTTTTGTAATATTATTGTCAAGACTCTACAATTTGTGGTCGCAGATCACAAAGGTGTTATGTGTCATAAAGGGTAGTCTGCCCTTAGTTTTGAAAAAGTAAAGTCGGCTGTAAGAGAACTACCCATGGTCCGTGGACCATGGGATTGTATAAAAAGAGCTAAGCTCTAAGTAGTATGAAGGAGACAGACAATGATGGATGATGTAATAGAATCATAGCTTTAGAGCAAGAAGTCTAAGTCTTGGGTTGCAGCATAGGTAGAGGCTCTATAGCTAAGTGCGCAGAGGCTTAGGGTAGAAGTCTGCAGCTGAGTGCGTGAACCCCTGCAAGTGTATATGTAGGGCGTACATAATTTGTAACCACATGGAAGATATTAATAAAAAGAGATATTCTACAATTTCTATGTCTTTTTTTTGTTGATGCATCTTGATATGTTATGCATGGATTTTCTTTATTATGCTTATATGGTGTGCAAATGAATGCACTTACATTAAATAACTAAACGCATTTATGAATATCTATTTAAGTGGGGATAACTATAATTGTTTGACAAGATAAGAAAGGCACTTAGATTAATTAGGGAATTTGTATGGCACGCTACCATAGCAACGCAAAAGTATCTGAGCAGTAGGCTTGGACTACGCAAAGGACGATCATATCCTTTCGTAGAGGTATTGAAGGAAAGAATAGGGAGTTTGTCTTGCAAGCCTAGAGCGAAGGAACCTGTGCAAAGGTAGGGATAAAGGTAATTGAATGACATCGCGACCATCTCAGGGTGAGAAAACTTGGTTCCAGCATCCCCTCATACTGCTTTGGGTGAGACTTCAGTCCGCACTCTGCGGGTTGATGCTAAAAGGGCCAATAATGTAGGGATTTGTTTGGCTAATTAACGCTAAACCTGGGTCAGGCCCCATCAAGCCAACATGGGTTGAGCTACAGTGCTGGGCCATATTACGCAATTTTCCCATGGAAAATTGTTTGACTATATTGCACAATTTCTGAGCCCAGCAGGCTGCCCAGTAGATTTGTGCAATTTCTGGAGGGAAGGTTGGTTCCCCTCCAGGATTGCGCAATTTTTTGAGGGAGTTTCTCAGCCAACAACTAGCCCAAGTACGGAGTGGCATCCTATGAGGGGAGTGAAGCAAACTAACATGCACAAGTTGGAACACTGTTGAAAAACCAATGAAGCCTATGTACTTGATAGTGAAAGGCATGTTGTGAAGATGGTTGGTAGGGAGGCTTCTGGAATGTGGCCCTACACGCAACACTTACATTTGGGAAACAAACAGAACAACAAGTTGATCGAACAACTCCAAAATTGTGCAAGGTTGTGCTAGGATATGAATTACGTGAGGAAGGCAGGCCACACATTTGTTTGGATGATGCAATCGCTACAACAAAATTGACCCTTGCCAAAATAGATCGTGGACTTAATGTTCCTCCTGACATGGGAAATCGTGAAGTAAACGAAGCGGACTTCTCAAAACTCTATATTCATAAGATACCCATTGGTACCTCTGAGGATAAACTGCAGAATCTTTTTCAAAAGAAATATTCAATTGAATTTCAGGCATTCTCTTTTGTGAAGAAACAAATATTGTACAACATTTGTTGTTTTCAAGACTCTAGAAGATTTGATAACAAGTGAGATATTTTATGAATAAAACCATCGAATAATTAAGTCATAGATTCGAGGAAATGGAGTAAAGAGGAAAATTAGTGGTGAAAATTGAAGTGTCAGATCCAGCAGTGGTTGAGGAAAATCTCATATTTTAAGGCTTAATATCAGCAGTCAAAGATTGAAACAGCAGTAAAAGGGCAGATTTTATGGAATTCCACCCTTAAAGGTAGCAGATCTTGACCATCACTAATTTGGGTTTTCAAAACAACTCTATTTGCCATAGTTCACGAGAGTTTTATTGAATATTGTTTAGTTTTAATATTGTTTTATGATAGGATTTTAATATTAATTGTATTTTTTATATTTTATTTTTTATCTCCTATATTGAGGAAATAAAAATAGATTTGTAATTTAGTATATATAGGATTATTTTTAAAAGATAGAGGTTCGATTTTGGCAGCAGAGAGGTTGCTTGGCATTGTGTAAAATTTTCCTGAATATCATTTTAATAAAGCAGTTTTTTGCCCTATGGACTTGGGATTTATCACGGTGTTGAAGTTTAGTATGTTTTTCCTGCAATTCACTTACATATTTTGTTTTTCTGCCTTGTTTCAGCATTATCTAAGAGATATGTTAGGAATTCATTCATAATGATGCTCCTTTCATGATGATTTTTCTATTAGTTGTAATGGTTGTATTAGCAGAATTCATCCTTTACTAGATGCTATGTTGAGCAAACTCGTGATTCTCTTTCGTCTAAAGTTGTTGTTGCAGATCCATCCTTTATTTGATGCCTGCAGGGCAGCGGGCTTTCTCCCCTATTCTTCTCACATTCACAATCTTTATCTGACTAAACATGGCACTTAATTTGCCCCAAGTTTGCCGACAGAAACTGGCATCGACTCCATAGTCCAATCATCCTTTCTCTTGCTGTTACGACCAAAAACATTCAAACAAAACTCCGCACTCCATAGCTAGCCTAAGATTTCATTTATTGCAGCCACATCTTGTTGACAAAGACAGAGCCCTCTTTGGTCTGGCAGGGCTAGATGCTAGACCTAAATCTTGGTCTGTGGTTACCTCAGAGTTTCCTTTTCTTAGCCTTGAGGTTCACTCTAAGTGATAACATATTGGCGTCGTTGCCAGGGACGAGGTGACAGATCTTCTCCGGGAAAGATCATTCAAGTTGCAGATCGGATTGCTGATGGTGGACAACAGTTAGACACATATGAAGGCTGAAACATTCACCTAGAAACTCCAACTCAATCCATATATTTCAGTGCTCACTGATCTGTTCATGCATTAAAATAAAATGGTAGGGTACATGGCAAACCCTGTGTTTTGTGAAGTTTTAAAAGAAGTTAGAGATTAGTTAGTGGATATTGAAACTGATGAAGTATTTTTCATTACCGTGCTTCAATGTTTGAGATCTCTGAAGTTTCCTCCTAAAGCTAAAACTGGTTTCTTTGAGTTAGTTGTTGAAAAATTTGAGAAGGAGATTCAATATTTAAATGATTAGATCCAATCATATGAATTCTGAGATCCCAAAAAGTTCTTGGAAACTCTCCCTCTTTCGAAACAAGAAACAATAGGGCTGCCCGTGGATGTTTGCATTGACAGTTTGCAGTTGGAGGTCTGTGTTGAGGAGTTAGGGCATCAAACAGTGTTAGGTTTCTTTGATCCTATTGTTGCATATATTGAGTACGTTTTCAGTTTGAGTGATAAGTCAGATTGTCTTTCACACAACCAAATTCAGTTACTACATGGATGGTTGTTAGCATTTACATTTGTGTCCTGGTTCAAGCACTTCAAAGCAGCATCATTGTCACAGTTGCTTAAATGGTTGGTCTGGCATTACAACATTACTTGATTTATTGATCTTGTTGCAAAGTAGGGTAGGTTTGTGTATAAATAAGCTGCCCAAGGTAGCATTTTAGTTTCCAGTGTTTGTCTATGTACATGTTGCAGTATGTGTATGTTTTGGATTGGTATGCGTTGTCCAGGTTTGCATTTGTTTGATCGTATTGCCCAATGGATGAGGCACTTGTTCTATGGTGTTCTTGATACCTCCAAGGAGCTGCCATCCCCAATAAGGCTGATGTTATTTCCAGTCTTCGCAACCTGTCACCAGGGATCAACATGAGCTCTTACTATTCTTGGTTTTGTTAGATGTTTTGCAGATGATATTCAAGGAAAAACATGTCATTAGTTTGTCCATCAGAAACATCTCAGAAAGAGCTTTCCAACGGTATATCATACTCCCAAAACCGGCTCCCGGATCAAAAGATATGAGGAAAGGAATGATTAACTCAAAGATCTCCCCTTGCCGCTGTTTATGTGTTTAATGATTTAGAGGAAACTAGGAGATATCAGTGGTTGGACTGTGATAGAGAAAGAGAGAACTCAAATGGAGAAAAATATAAAGGATTACATTATATATGAACATACATCAGATAATATCTCATGTATTAAATTGATTTAGCATTGGGTTCCAGTGGAGTTCACTGATGTGCATCCGGAGCTGTTGCAAAACACTCGTCAAGAATTGTGATTCATTATGTTTGTGTTCAAAGATAATTGATTCTACTGATCTTCTTAGGGGTGTCCTTCTATCATTGAGGAAGTGTTGCAATCACCCTTATCTGGTGGATTAGTCATTGGAAAACTCACTTGTGAAAAGTTTTCTAGAAAATGAATATTTAGATGTTGGAATAAAAGCAAGTGGCAAGCTACAAATTTTGGACCATGTTCTTTCAGAGATCAAAGTGAAAGGTTAATTTCATTGCAGATTTTTTGTCTCCATTCAAGCTCGACATCTAAGGGACTAGCATTATTCAAAATTTTGTTCATAGAGTTGTTATTTCTCCCTTGCGTTAAGCATATGGATGGAATTATAATCCAATCAAATTCTCACTTGTAATCCCTTGTGCTAAGTTTTTATTTCTTTTCAAACTGCTGAGAGGATAGTAAAGGTTGAGGTGGCCCTTGAATACATAAAGATGAAGATGGAAATTAAATATAGACAGTTACGTTTAAAAATTGTTTCAAGTGTCATATGAGAAGCAATTGGATTAATGCTATAATTTCAAAAGAGTTCAATGTTTTGCAGCGCAGGAGGACCTGGAGGAAAACAAAATTTTCAAATCAATTCTTGTTCTATTTGTCCCCACTGAAGAATGTTATCTTACTGAGTGCATTGGCCCAAGACCCAAAAGTATACCATATGTACAAAAGTATTAAGAGACAGGGTAGTTTCGAAGAATAGTATTTTAATTGTGTTCAAATTCATAGGGATATTGAACTGGACTTTAGATCTTGCTAATCCAAGGAAATTTAGATCATCTGGAGAGTTTGCTTGCAAATAAACCTGTGGAAGTCTATTCCTTCATCCATTTGCCTATCTTTATGAGGGTTCTAACAAGTACTATATTCATGAAAGGAAAGCAGACCTATATGAAGAGAGCAGACTATAGGATCTAGGAGGAGAAAACTTGACAAAAGTAATGAATGCAAACCAATGTTTTGGAGATTTCTGGAAGCTATTCAAAAATTCAAATCAGTTTACCACTCTTAGACCTACAAACATAGAGAAATGGTTAATAAAAGAATTAGTAATATCCTAAAGAATAGAATTGCATATAAAGATGAACCAGTAGCATGTACAAGCAAAAGGAAAATTGCCTTGTTAATGTTGGGGTTGCATGACAGGGACAAGGAAAGTTGGAAATCATTTTCATTTCCTCTGCAAACGTAGTAGCCTTGTTTTTGCTTGTCAATTAAGCATGGGAGAGTACAACTTTGTTTATTTAAAAAGTTAGATAAAGGTGCACTGCCAATGGTCTTTGTTGATCCAGTAGCAACTTCCATTTCAAAGAAGAGTGTACAAGCAGGTTCTACAGTGATAAGGGTATTTGAAAACAAAGGATTTTTTTATGCAGTTTTTCAACCTCCAGTAAATAAGTCTATAGATATTGAGCATGAAATATGCTAAGTTTTGAAAATCCAATTTGGCTATCAGACCTTTTCATGTAGAGAAGTGAAGGACTAATTTTCTTATTTGGTCAAATGATTATGCTAAATAATTTGAGTATGTGTCAGTTTTGGAGGTCACTTGTTTCAAATTTTTATAGTCTCTATATTGCCTAAAATTTATGCTTATTTCCAAAGCTAGTGGGACTGGATTTTTGGTTGTACAACAGAAGTGGAGAATGAGTCCACTGAAGAAGATGTTCAGAGTTTAAGTGGTGATGGAATTATTTTGTTGGTTATTCTCATGGAGAAAGTGAGGCACAAAATCAATCACAGCCAATATGAGAGGTGGTAGGTGTCAAGTTTGTATTCTCTAATCAATAATGTAGAAACTAGTTTCATAACCTTAAAGAATCAAACTAAATGGTGGCAGAGCTTCTTAAGGGTGAATACAAGCACACATGTGGCAGTTTGAATCAGTAATTCCAGATTGGAGACAAGTGGCTACATTTCTATATCAACATAGGAATCCAGTTACAGATTTCAAAGGGGTCAAAAGATACAAGTGGCAGAGTAATTTACACAAAATTTGGAAAATTGAGGAGTCTCTAGATATATTTATTTCACACAATTGGCCTCGTGGTATAACCGACTTTGGAAATTCAGAGTAGTTACTTCATCACAAGCCATTTTTTTTTGAAAATGAGATTAAAAAACAAGACTTTGGGGAGTCAGCTTGCTGAAGAATTTTTGAAAAAGCTGAAGCCTTCATATTGGTTCTCTGCACATTTGCACACTAAATTTGTAGTTGTTGTTCAACATGGGAAGAATAGAACTATCACAAAATTTCTTGCATTGGATAAGTGTCTTCCTGGCCACAATTTTCTCCAGGTTATTGAAATAGAATCTAATGCAGGGCCACATGAGAACCATTATGATGAAGAATGGCTTGCAATAACACAAGCATACAATCCTTATTTTCCTTTAAGCTGAAAATATGTACAGTTGATAGCAGAATGGCTAGACCTGGGATTCCATCACCAGTGTCTGAGAAAGCGTATGAAAGAAATCAACATGAAGCCTTTTTATTTCACAATGATAGTCCCACCTTATGATACCACCCAAGGAAAGCCAAGCCAATCTAGCTGTGGCACTGCGCTTTTGGAATGTGGCCCTACGCACAGTGCTTACACTTGGGAAATAAACAGAACAGTAGGTTGATCGAACAACTCCAAAATTGTGCAGGGTTGTGCTAGGATATGAATTACATGAGGAAGGCAAGCCACACATTTGTTTGGATGATGCAATCGCTGCAATAAAATTGACCCTTGCCAAACTAGATCGTGGACTTAATGTTCCTCTTGACATGGGAAATCTTGAAGTAAATGAAGCAGACTTCTCAAAACTCTATATTCATAAGATACTCATTGGTACCTTTGAGGATAAACTGTAGAATCTTTTTCCAAAGAAATATTCAGTTGAATTTCAAGCATTCTCTCCTGTGAAGAAACAAATATTGTACAACATTTGCTATTTTCAAGACTTTGGAAGATTTTATAACAAGTGAGATATTTTATTAATAAAACCATCGAATAATTAAGTCCTAGATTTGAGGAAATGGAGTAAAGAGGAAAATTAGTGGTGAAAATTGAAGTGTCAGATCCAGTAGTGGTTGAGGAAAATCTCAGATTTTAGGGCTTAATATTAGCATTCAAAGATTGAAACAGCAGTAGAAGGGAAGATTTTGTGGAATTCTACCCTTAAAGGAAGCAGATCTTGACCAAAATTCACTAATTTTGGTTTTCAAAACAACTCTATTTGCCATAGTTCACGAGATTTTTATTGAATATTGTTTAGTTTTAATATTGTTTTATGATAGGATTTTAATGTTAATTGTATTTTTTATATCTTATTTTTTATTTCCTATGTTGAGGAAATAAAAATAGATTTGTAATTTAGTATATATAGGATTATTTTTAAAAGATAGAGGTTCGAATTTGGAAATAGAGAGGCTACTTGGCATTGTGTAAAATTTTCCTGAATATCATTTTAATAAAGTAGTTTTCTGCCCTTTGGACCTGGGAT
>APFE030544274.1:0-10976 GCA_000404065.3 Pinus taeda
TCTTTCACTTCTTGAACCTTTTTCTTCTTGATATGTCCTTCTATCTTGAGTGTTTGAGGAGTGGTAATTATTTCCAATTCTTTACAAGATATGGTCGGATTCATTTCTTCTTTCTCTGGGGTTGGTTCCTAGTGTATATTCTCTTCTTTTTATGTTTCTTGATCCTTTTCTTCCTCCTCTTCATAATCTATGTAAAATAATTTCTTCTCAACACACTTATGACCTTTAGTGCATTTTCTATCATAATTGTAACAAAGCCATTTCTCTCTTTTTTCTTCCAATTTTTTCGGTGTAAACCTTGTAGGTTGTAGAAGGCTAAGAGAAAAAATACTTCCATAATTATAGTCATGAGTCATGGGATTCCTTGTTTCCACAATTTCGCTTTCAATTTTTCTTGAAAACCTGAATGCCTTCTCTAATGAATCAGATTCCCAAAGATGAACCTCATGTTGAATGTTATCCTTTAAAGTCCCTATGAAGACATCAATCCTTTTATTCTCTGAAATATCATTTACCCTTATATTCAATTTTTTGAAATCCTCAATGTGCTTTGCCATTGAACCCTTTTGTTTGAGATTTATCAGTTGGCTAAAGAAGGTGTTATTATTTGTATCCTCATAATGTGTTATCATTTCTTCCATGAAAATTGGCCAAGTGACAAGTGCTCTACGAGAGCACAACCCTTTATACCATAAAAATTGATCCGGTTCTAAATATGAAGATGCAATACATACCTTTTGTAACAGTTACACCTCATGTAGATCAAAATATTGCTCCCTCTGTTGTATCCAATTTATCGGATACTTTCCATCAAACTTCCTCATATTGCCTTTTCTTGATTTTAGGAGCTCGATCTTGAAACGACTGTAACTCTGTAATTTCGGATTTCCAAGTTCTGAAATTTTGTCCTGTAGTAGGCCTCTAAGTCCTCATTCTAACCCAGAAAGTTTGATCAAGATTGAATTCTGTAATGAAGCGTTATGTCAAATCTCCCACAATGACCCGATTGTAGACTGGTTCAGTAAATCAAACTTGTACGAAGTTCCTTGTGTCACTGTTTCAACCTTAGGACCTAAAACCAATACACAAAAAATAAAGTCAGACCTCTTTCTGAAACTTCTTATGAAATTTCAATGTGATGCTCAAAGAGAAAAATGATGATTTTCCCAAGGTCACCTGTTTAGGATGTAATTCAGGAACCTGCAGAAACCATAAATGTCTCAGATTATATCTCCGAAAGTATAGCGAGACAAGATCTGAAATTCAGACCTGAGCTTCAACAAGATTTTGGTTCAAATGGATTTTAATTTCAAATTCTGAACCTTCGTAGCGAAAACGTTATAGCGAAAATTCCATGATGGCCTATTTGGAGCAGCGAAACCCTAGAATCCAAAGTTTTGATACCAAATGTTATGAAACCAGCTCACAAAAAGATAGAAAAGATATATCAACACCTTAGAAATAAGCCTCTTTGAGGGGGGAACCTCCTTTACATTATAGAAATGAACAATTCTTGGATGATACAAATAACAATACCTCATTTCTATATATAGTAGTCTAAGGGGTCATAATATAATCAGAGTCGACATAACAATAATAATCTAAGGACACACTAATAACAATAGTGGGCTTCTATGGGGCACAATAATAACAATATGGGGACTACATGGCCACAACAATATAATAAGGGGGTTGTACTAATAACAATAAGGGGTTACACTAGTAGTATAGGGACCTAACATAGACATTGTAATTGTATGTTTCACAAGGCTAACTTACTTGTTTATCTCAAAAGTATATGCATGCTCTCTTATGTTGTTAATTGTAGCCAAGGAAAATATTTAAGATCACTATAATGGAAAATTGGCCAATTTCCTAAATGAGGCTCCTATCCCAAATGGTGTGAGGTCTAGGTTTGACTTCATATCAGGGAGACACACTTGTGTTGGTGGATTTCCAATATCATCAACATTTTGGCACTAGAAAGAGGACCAGGTGACAAGCTAAGCCCATGGAGCCTGCTTTGGATCTTTCATCTTAAATGGATACTCCCCAAATATTAATCCTAGGATGTTTTTCCAAAAGAGAAAATATTAATCATCCCCACGGAAATAATCAATAACTTGTCACATTTGAAGTTTGATGGCGTAGGTCAAACCACTGTACTTGGACATATTTTTCAATCTCTTTAATTCTGTAATTCTAATGGAATACATAATAAAGATGTTATTTCCGGGTTTTTTCCCTCACCCTTAAAGGTCATGTCAAGCATTGGTGCCACATGTTACCAATCACTTCTATCCATTCATTTGAGCAAATCACCAAGGAGATTCGGAAGATTTTGATAGGTATGTTATCAAGATGTATATAAAAGGATCAATCAACTTAGAATGAAACCTGATGAATCATTAGAGGATTTTACTCATAGATTTCTTTACCTTTTCTATGAAATTTCTGAAGAAAATGTGGATTAGGATTTCATGGGTGAAAAGTTCCAGCATTTGATTTGTCTTTGAAACAATTTGAATCTAAATTACCTATTGAAAATTAGTCATCTTACAATGATAGTAATCTCCAAATTACAAATCAAACAAATATTATCCCAAGTTTTGTTTTTCCAACCTCTCTCAGTCATGAGACCCGTCAACTCTTAGAGGAGGAATCTATTACCTCTTTTTTCCCTTCTCCTCCTTCTTTTTCCTTACCATATAAAGTGGTCTCTTGTGTCGATGTTGGAGTTGGGAAATATGAAAATAAAATTGTTGATATGCTTCTTCCACCTTCATTTTCTTTCAATGATCAATATTTTTCTAGGAAAATTTTGAACATTCCAATAAATTTATGGAGCATGAAGTGAAGATTGATCCCTTAATTCCTCAAGATGGAATTAATGAGTAGAAGTTAAATTGTGAATCTGAATTGATTGATAACACTATTTCTTAAAGGGATATCTTTCATCCTCTATCATTTATACCTCGTGTCTCCATGTATGTCAGTTTGTTTAATCAATACACTCCACCAGTTGTCGCTTCATATATTCTTGATTCTTAATTGACTAGTTCAAGTGGTGATCAGATGTAAGGTGGTTACACTTCCCAAGTAGAGGAGCATAGAGATGAATACCTATTCCAACTCTCTTCCCTCTTTCAAATTCCTTTATGTTAATATGATGTTCCTACATTCTTTGTTGATCAAGGATATTTTGATCATGTTAATCATTCGAATGAAACTAGAGCTTTTAACCAATATAAAGGCGTGGGAAACCATCATCCTAAAGACAATGACTCCATTATTATATATGGTGATGAATTCCCAGGTGTGTCAGCTGATATTTGATTTCTTAAGAAGACTTGAAAATGCAAGGTTTAGATCTAGGGTCCAATATGTCCCACTACCCCTTGTGTTTTAGCACATGTAATGAAATAAGTGATGATGGAAGTATGTCATTCTATTTGAATTCAAAATCTAATGAGCCTAATTTTGAAGTGATATAAGTTAGTAAGGTCGTCCATAATGAAGAATAAAGCAATATAATTATTGATTTTCAATCTCTAACCTTAGATCGAATTAACACTTTGGTTTGGGTTATTCACCTAAGATTTCTGATCGACGCATCCTCAGATACACATCTAGAATAATCTTATGACTTGATTAACCTATTTTTTAAGGTTGAAAAATATAATCAAATCAATGATGTATAAAACTACCATCTAATTAACAATGATCTTGTTCAAACAACTTATATTTGTTGTCCACATACAATTCATGATCTGACTCAGCTTCCAAAATATAATTATTTAACATTTGAAATTTCAATGACTTGTCAGGGAGTCAAGGCACTTCATCTTTCACTAATAGTTATGTCAGGTTCTTGCGAGCCTTATGAGATCCCTGAACTAGGTCATATCTGGATTTTCTCCTACAATTCCTTCATCAACATTGTCGCATTGGATTTGATCTCACTCTTCAATTGTAATGCCCCACTTAAATCTTATCCTACAAATTTTGTTAATGTTTACATTATCTAAAAATATTCAGAAATATATAGGTCTAATATAAATTCATGATTTCCATTATTTAAATTCTCCACTTACCTTCTCAAATTGAATATTGGGTAGAATTTGGTCTCCTTCCATTAATTCAAAATGTATGAATTCATTTCACATTACCCAATGTACCCTCGCATTTATTAAAGAGAAGACATGGTCCTCTCCATGTAATTACATTTCACATTCCTCCATGTACCCTCACATTTACTTGTGAGAAGACATAGTCCTCTCCTAAATCATTATCAATATATATATATTCATTTCACATCACCCAATGTACCATCACATTTATTAAGGAGAAGGCATGGTCCTCTCCATGTAATTAAATTTCACATTTCCCCATGTACCCTCACCTTTTCTTGGGAGAAGACATAGTCCTCTCCAACTCATTATATATATATATATTCATTTCACACTACCCCATGTACCCTCACATTTATTAAGGAGTAGACATGGTCCTCTCCATGTAATTACATCTCACATTTCCAAATGTACTCCTAGCTTAATTGGGAGAAGAGAAGTCAACCATAGGGATGGGTGAGGAGTGAATGACATTTATGAGAGGTGGTTGAGATGGAGAAGGGAAGGAGGGTATAAAAAGGGAAGGAAGAAGAGAGAAGAGGGGAGGTTTTGGGAGGTTTTGCTCATGATTGTGGGGGTTGGTTGTGATTGTTTGGACTTGTTATGATTTTGGGGAGACCTTGGAAACCTATGGAGGTTTCTTGGGTTTGAGAGGAGGAGAGTATTGTATATGGTTTGCACATTCTCTTTTAGGACACACTATATCTGGTTGGACTTGGGCACGGAGGGCTAGGGAACCTGTGGAGGTTTCCTGGGCTAGGAATTTGTTTCCTAGTAGGCTGGGTGGTAAATTCGGTTGGGTCGGTGAGAAGGAGCATTCAGCTGGAGCTATCCGACAAAGGTATCATCATCAACCGCCGGAGCAGGTATTTTTCCATGAACTACTCTTATTAAGTTGATATCAATGGAATGCTCATCTTAATTTATGTTGTTAATGATAAAATGATTAGATGTTAAATGTTTAAAATTTCGCGAGAAGGTCAGAAAGCTTCTTTTATTACTTGCAAATCAACAGTATAATAGATCTGTTAGTCATAATAGAATAAGGCTCTAATAATAGGAATCGGGTTCTTACACCTCTAATAATAGGAATCGGGTTCTTACATCAATGACTTTTAGCATTTTCAAGTTAGTTTTCTTAGCTCTCAAGGTTGGGTTTTAAATCAGGTGGAAGCTTCTTGTTTAATTAATCCAAGTTTGGAGTGCAAATCTTTCAAGAATGTACCTAGGTTCGAAACTGACCATTTTGGTTATCGAGACAACAATTATCATTAGACAAACTTCTTCCTATTGAACTCCTTTGTGAATGATCAACTTCTCATATTTCTTGTGTATGCTATGAAGCTAATCATTTTCGTTTTGGCACAATCTATCCTCTTGAGTATTAGTGAATTCTTGAATCATTTGGCAAAGAAAAATCCTTGTGATGACAAATTGATTTCCCATGTTGATATGTATTTTGGATCTAATTTGACACATGTTTCTAATATTTTTCCATCCTAGTTTCATTATTCTTTGTATCCTAGCTAGGTTTCGTAATTTACTATGCCAACAATCATATTTAATTCTCCAAGCTCTCGTGTTGTTGGTCTAGTTTGTAATCAGGAACAAGGTAATTATTTCTTATACAAGAGAAGGAACTAGTGATTTCCGATCATCAACACGTCAGAAGGAATATTGTCTCATCCAAATCATCAAAGAGATATCTTAAATAAATTCATCCCAACCTTCAAATAATCGAGGATATTGTGTATTAATTCAAAAATATAAACAATTTACTAGCTTCAACAGTTGTCATCATATCAACCATTTTCCTACTCAAATATTGGATCACGGTTACTCGCTTTCATTTTTTTATCTCATCAAGCCCATAAGTTTTTACGATTCATCATTCCACTAGTTAGATACTTGTCAAGAGGCCAAGTCACTTAAGCTTTCATTGATGGTTTATGAATAATATCATATCAAATTTCCCCCTCTATATTCTCCCATATATTTGATTGCATTAATTTAAATCTCATATTTGGAAGAATTTCAAGGTTTTCAATCTAGTTATTTTGAGTATCATGATAGAATTGTTGATTGGCTAGATGAATCTTACTTATCATGTTTTATTGTTAACAATAAGTTTCAATCTTACTTGATGTTTGCTAAGAATGAAAACGTGGATGAATGCACATATCAATGAGATAAAATTGAAAATGGGTTAAAGGAGACATTTATAGAAAACATTTCTACCAGTAAGAAAGACCTTCAATTTCTTGTGCAAGAAACACAAGTAAATTATTTTTCATTTGCCCATTGTTTTGTCTCAGTTTTGATTGTTGATATCTTTATACTTGTAGGTCGGGAGAAACTCTTATGGTTGCACTGGAAATTTTATTTTACATAACACTGACCTTCTATCGATTAGAATTTAGGTTTATCCCTTCTTTTGTTTATTATAGTAGTTGTGACTTCTTACATCATTTGCATCTCGGTTTCATTTTGTTTGTGTTTTGCACCCTGCATTCATCTCCTTGCATTCTGCATTTTCCTTCTCATTTGAGTTTTGTTTTTAGCATCTCTTTTACAACTTTGTACTAAATAAATATTTTGCATGAAAGTTGTCTCATTTGGATCTAAGATAATGTGGTGAAAGGCTATAAGGGCATTGTGATGACTGTTAATGCTTGGCTAACTTTTAATCTCCTTCCTTGTTTGGGCCTAAATATCTTAAGAGACCATGATGCTCTGATCGAAAATACAACTAATTATAAATGGTAAGCCATAGTAGATCAATGAATCCTGTATCCATTATAGTACCATCACCCCTTGAATAGACATGTATATTGATTAGTTCTCAACGTGTCAACTCAATCAAGTAGAGAAGGGGAAGGAAAAAACTTAAGCAAGAAAACCAATTTCAGAAGTATATACAAGAGTCTTTGTCAAGCAATGAACAACGTCTTTTGGCTATAAAATAATTTAGGATCCCTCTTCATCCCTTGGAGAATAAACACCCATAAAATTTCAATGTGCATAATATGATAAACTAAATAAAGGGTGAGAGAAGAGAAAGGCTTCTTACAAAAAGGTGAAGCAAGAAACTTTGTCAGGGTACTGAACAAGCTTTCTAGTAGTGAAGCAATGCTTATGATTCCTTGAAGTGACTCTGTCGAGGTACTGAACAATCTCAATAGTAGTGGAGAAACAATAGAGATGACAATAAAACTCTGAACATTTTAAACTCGCAAAAATTATATGATCCTTTTCCATAATTGAAACAATTGAAGTCTGACTAGATTTTTGAATTATATTAAGCCAATAAAAGGAATAGGATAGACTACTTCCATAACCAAGCTAAGTAAGGAAGCTAGGGGTGATCTATCGGATTAATCAAAACTTCCCGAGGGCTAGACTTTGAGCATAAAATAAGGCCTAAACAAAGAAGATGAGGCTCTACCAGTAAGTTTCCAAGTGGTGTAGTTGCTACAACACCCTCCAAAAATATTCCTTCGTTCAAATATTAGAGCCCCCTATTCATCATGTCATCTTTCCCTTTAATTCATTAATGTCACACTCACTCATGTTTCGTAAGTGTTCAAGTATTCTCTTAGAAAGACTAAGTGTTGAATTGACTCGTTTCACATGCCTAACTCATGATGCCTTCATAACCCACTTCTTCAAAGAAGGCCTAATACACTTCTTGGTGACAGTCAAAGCGCACACTTGAAACACAAGCTAGTGCATTTCTTGTTGACAACCAAAGCACAACTTCCAAATACAACTAGAGCACATCTCCTGGAGATAGTGCTAGCATTGTCCTTGTCGACAACCAAATTTCACTCCTTAATAACAGTGAGAGCTTACCTTCATAAGTCAACATTGTCACACTTCCTAGTGGTAGTCATCAAACTCTTATCTCCTAGTTTTTAGACATGCGCTAAGCACACTTACAAACCATAACCTAATTGCATGTGTGATATCCCTATATAAAGAGTCCAGCCTAGAGATCATATTACACTTATATTTCACTTTTGATATATGTGCACTTTTGGAGCACAAGGAGCATTCGACACTCTTGGTTGCAAGTGTGCCACCTTCCGAGTAAATTTCTCAACTATTGCACTTCGAAGTTTTGTTCTTGCATGTGTTACTTTGGCTTGGTTTCACTCAAGCATGTGTCATTATTTTGTCATTTCAGTTCATGCTTGTCGGTTTTAAGTATTGTTGCCTCTCCCATAGACAGCCTTGGATTACTTACAAGACTAGTGCCTAGGCACATGTAATTATATGTATCTCATATGATCCTCAAGAAACCGAAGGCATCATATGCATCTTCTACACATATACACATAACATAATGGGTTGGTTCCTTCATCCAAGGATATAAGCCATGTATTTATGGTATCCTTTCACATATACAACTCACAATAATAAGGCAAAAACAAGTGGAGGTCGAGTAATCAAGGACTTACAGTTTAATCATATTTTGCAGAATAATGAAAGAAGAGAAAGAGAATAAGAACTCATCACATAGAGCTTGAAACATCAAGAGTTCTATACTGATATGAGTTAAAGATAGACAAGTGGATGTAAGAAGAGTGAATGCTATGATTTCAGGAAGTGCACATTTAAAGATATAATCTCAGACTTGCATACAGGCATATGTATTAACTAGTTAACACCAATGAATCTGTAAGAATATAAGAGATATTTTTGGTAGCTACAATTGCTTGAAATCATAGAGGAAGTGCGAACATAATGGAATTTTAACAGAGAAACAACATGCTGTAATACTCAAACATGGGAATCACCACTGTTTCATTCATATTAAAAAAAATGTAGATATGGAATCCATACAACTTCAGAAACACATACAGTTTTTTCCTAGAATTCAGAACCTTTCTTCATTGTTTATTCCTCCCTTTTATAATGAGAGGGAGGGTAAGAAATAAGCTACAGAAATATCTTCAGGTGGAAATTTACAGTTGTATATATGAATGGTTGTCTAAGTGTAGATCCTATAACTATTACAGCAGGGAGATTCCTTTCTTGAAAGAAAAACAGAATAATAATACAGTGATCAAAACAACAAAACAGAATTAATCCATCAAAACTCAAATGGTAGTTTCTGGAAATATCTTCATGCCACTCTTCTTTGCTAGCCTTTGGTCCTGGCATGTTCCTGCTAATTCATGGTTAATCCTCTCTCAGTCGGTTCCAGGTCACTCTCAATCTTAATAACCTCTGAAATAGCTACCAACTCATAAGCCTTTTTAACTTTTTGTTAGATAATATCAGTGCCCTTAAAATTCTGGTATCATGTTTCATGGAGTACCTAGGAGCCAACATAGGAACACCATGAAATAGGCGAGCGTGACTTCCCTTTACTCCCTTGGGAATACATCTCCCTTTCGCTTCTTCTTTTATGTGATCGAGGGCTTGAACCGAGCGCTTAGTCCTTTGGGCGCTAGTTCTTTCAATTGTCGTGTGGGGGCCTTTTCCTTTGTTACTTGAAAAACCTTTAATAACCCCTTACACTGCATTGGTCAATATCTCGGATGCGAGAACCTTATGAAATACAGCCTATGGAACATCGCATCCGAGGGCCCCTTTTTCTTATCACAATTGCATTCCCACATCCAACGTTGAATACTCTTTTCCTTAAGTTTTTTCGCTAAGCAGGTTTGATCAGTGATATGCGAGATGACATCATCTTTGCCACATGTCATCCTATGAGTGGTGACATGTGTCACTTGGAAATGGCCCCATAGGACCCCTAAAAATGTCGAAACCAAGTGACAAGTGTCTGCCTACCACATTAGCATCTGTACTACCACGTGTCCCCTGTACTGCCACTTTTCATCCGTACTACCACGTCATTAATGAAGTTAGCTACCATGTCTGCTCTGAGGACCAACCAGAGGTCACCACGTGGCCACCCTGGAGCAGAGAGAAAAAGGCCTATCCGAGCCTTTTTTTCATGCTTTTTCTTTGTATTTGGTTTTCTTGGCACCCCGACGATGTACCACGTGGAGGAGAGAGAAAGGGGGTCACCCATCCCTATTTTGTCAGCCTCTCCTATGTTAAACTATTTTAGTCCTTCCCTAATGATACAACATTATATCGCAGATCGACACCGGCAAGTTCTTAGAGTATGCAGTGACTGCGTGCCTGCAATGACAGCCAATTTGTGGGATTGTGATATTAGCCTTCGGCGCTAAGAACCATTGATAATCCTTAAGTATGAGCCCCGGGAATCGACCAATAGTCAATCATTGATTGTGATTTTCCCTCCATACTTAGCCATCTTTTGGTTTGCTGGGATTTTCCAAGGTAGACCTTCAAAATGCTTTATCTTCTGCTCCAGGAGTCCTGTTAGGTCCCTATAATATTAGTGATTCCCCCATTACTATTGTTGTTGTATCCCTTATTGTTATTATTGTGCCCCTATTGTCCCCATATTGTTATTATTGTGCCCCATAGAATCCCTCTATTGTTAATTTTGTGCCTTTATATTATTATTGTTAGGTAGGCTTGGTTATCTTATGACCCCGTAGACTCCTATATATAGAAAGGAGGTTTTTTCATTTGAATCATCGAATAATTTTTCATTTGTGTAATGTAGAGGTTGCCCCCTCAAAGAAGCTTATTTCTAAGGTGTTGATCTATCTTTTCTATCTTTTCGTGAGCTGGTTTCATAACATTTGGTATCAAAGCTTTGGATTCTAGGGTTTCGCTGATCCAAACAGGTCATCGTGCCATTTTCGCTATAAATTTTTTCATGTGACATTTCAGACGCTAAAAACAAAAAACCCATTTGGGCTGAAATAGTTTTGAACTTTAGGTCCAAATTTCAGA